>JAMWEH010000858.1:0-21313 GCA_024721245.1 Mitragyna speciosa | reverse complement strand
TAAAGGAGAAACTACTCTCTTTCAACTCCAAAATCCATTACATGGAGTCAAGTTTCCCTTCCAGATGATTAGATGGTTTTGGATGTAGTTCCAGCAGCTCTAGTTTAGAATACAACCATATCAAGCACTACACAGTTTCCTTCTGGAGATGTACAAATCCAGTTTGAAAGATCCTTTGGTCCAAAAGGCTTCAACAGTGTCGGTGACAAATATCGATTCTTATCAACCAAGACCTCTTATTCGTGGAAGAACTTCTACCTCTTCAATCTCCACAAAAATTTAGGAATTAGATATCAACTCCAAAATTGCACAAGCCAAATGCTTAGTCCAAATGGAACGACCAACTTCAAAACAACAAGATCATGACGATCTGCCTAGATCCCTAGTATATTCAACAATGACAGACAATCCAAATTTGGGAGAACTTCGAACATTAGAGGCAATTCCAACCCCAAATACACTGTTCCACATTGACAAACAATATCTCAAACAGGAATTCTATGCTGATTACACTCTTTCCAAGAGAAACTGCTTCCTCAACAAATACCAAGAAAGAGACAGATAGGCATTCCAGGAAGCATTTTATGGCTTCCTTAACAAAGTTCAGCAACATGTCTAGTTTTTTGTCTAGTTTGAAATATATGCAAAAGAAAATGACATAGATTACCCACTTTCTACTGCTACCTATATAATAAAAAGATGGTAAGTGCTTGAACGAGGAGAAGTCCAGGCAGAATTTCCTTCCTCCCAAGCCATTACTTTCAACTACAAAGCAAAGAACTAAACCATTATTTCAACTACAAATGAAAGAACTAAGTGTTGCTCCCTTTAAACTCAAAACAAGCCAGAAAACATTAACACAGTTGAATGCCAAGGATATTACAAGGCATATATGAACAAAAACAACTATAACAACAAATACCTTCAGACCATAGGAGAATATCTCCTAACTAGACCTATTGTTCACAACCAAAACCTTCTCAGCAACCTTTTTTTCCCACGAACTCTATTTTTAAGCCATTGAAATACCAGCCAAATTTAGCCAAGAACTTAGAGCAAATCCAACTAAGTTAAAACAAAAGATTGCAAAGATAGAAGAATCCTTTGTAACTCCAAAACCCAACAATCAGATGAACCTGTCCTCAACAATTAGTAAATTAGTCCTCTTGTGTTTTGGACAAAAATACAGAAAGCAGCTCAGAGACAAACAACCCAACCACAGAAATGCCACAGCTCAGGCTACAACCTGTATCGTCTCAAAACTAAAAATGACCTCAAAAGTTGTATTATTCAAAGGCAACATATCCTAATATTGTTCTAGAAGAAAATCAAATATTATTCAAAACACTTATAATGCAAACAACATCTATGAATGGAGTATAGATGGTGTGTCTGAATACAACTTAATGACCATCCTTCAACAAATGACTATGGGTGGCCATGGTATACATGGATGCGCAGAATGACTTGTATCGCACATCCTTGCAGCAAGATTTACGAGACAACTCAAAGGATGGTGAGATAAACACCTCACAGTTGTAGATAGACATAATATTATGGAGTTAGTTAAACTTGATTCTTATGGATAACCAATCCTTCGAGATAGAAATACTATTCTAGATGCAATCTTAACCGTCATCTTTACAATAGCAAAGACGTTCATAGGAGATCTAGGAGTATTTTGAGATAAATCCTCCGAATTACTCAATAATCTCAAATGTAAGGAATTCGTTAGACTTTAGATAGTATAAGGATGCATTCTTTACCAGAAAATTATGGGAGGCCTGACGGTAACCAAACTTATTGGAAGGAAAAATTCTTAGACCGACCTTCCTAAATCACTCAAAGATGTGGTACAAGATGAATTCCGCTCATCAACACAATGGAATTGTGCCATATGAGAAATCACATATGGCCAACTCTATAGACACCAAATTTTGACACACCATTTATTTTCAAACATTGGAGAACATGTTTACTTTTTTTGGGGTCAAAATTTAATTTTTCAATAATTTGGGGGGGCAAAATAGTAATTTTATATGTAAATATTTTTCTATCAGCTTCTGGGGGTTTCAAATTCATATTTTTACTTTTATATGAATTTGTTAATTTCTTATGATTTTTCTGGATTTAATTGGTATTCTTTATATTTTTATCAACATAAGGGCAAAATGGTAATTTCACCTTGCGAATGCCATTTTAGATCATTTTTAGTTCCAAATTCATTTTTCTAATTCTTTAAGCATGTTTCTTAGTTTCCTTGATTATTTTCAGAGACGATTACTATTTTTTCTATAAATTTTCATTGCCCAAAGGCAAAATCGTCATTTTACAAATTAAATTCATTTTTCACCAATTTTGAGTCAAAAATGCATTTTCAAGTGTTTTAAGCTTATTTGTAATTTTTGATAATTTTTTCAGAGACGATTACTATTTTTTCTGTGAATTTTCATTGCCCAAGGGCAAAATCGTCATTTTACAAATTAAATTCATTTTTCACAAATTTTGAGTAAAAAATGCATTTTCTAGTGTTTTAGTTTATTTTTAATTTTTGATAATTTTTCAAGGTCAATAACTATTTTTTTGTGTATTTTCGTTGTCCAGGGGCAAAATCGTCATTCGACACCCCGAATGCATTTGTCTCAGCTTTAAGCTCTAGTTTTATTTTTGAAATCTACTTTAAATTCTTTTTAAAAATTTTAGAGATTTCTGTCAATTCTTTGTATTAATTTTTTAATTTTTGAGGTTAAAAAATATTTTTAAATAAAATTAGTATTTTTTATTACGGGGGGCATTTTCGTCATTTTATACCATTCTTGGCCAACAAAACAAGGGGCCTATAAATACCCCTTTTAATCTGCAAAAAAACAAAAAAAAAACCCTAAAACACTTTTGCTTTTGTGAGTTTTAGATTAAAACACACACATTTTACACCAAAAAAAAAAAGCACACACTTCATTCTCGGTTACTGTTCATCGTACGGGCCACTGTTCATCTTCAACTTCCGATTCCACCACTGTTCATCCAATCTCCAGTTTCAAAAGGTAGGTTCTGCCTCTTTTTTGATTTATTTTTCTTCCATTTCTTTATGTAAATCTGATTATTTGGAATGGTAATTGAGTTTTCTTTTGGATTTTGTTCCTAATTTTGTTGATTCTGAAGTTCTTCCTGTTCTGTTTTTCTTGATTTTCTATTTTGGTTTCTGGTTTCTTGTTCATACTGTCTAGCTTATTTGTTCTTGAGATTTCGTTCAACGTCTCTTGGTTCTCTCTCTCCTCCCCTTTTCCACCACATGAACCACCATCACTCCTCCCTCTTCCACTACCTCGCCACCCAGTACCACCGACTCCAACCACCAGATGTTCAATTCAGCCCCAATCTCCCCTTCCTCCATTAACGCCCCTTCCTCCACCTTCAAAACCCTCACCTAAAATCACAGCCCTGTCTCAAATATCCCAAAGCGGCCACACTGCCATAAACTCACAATCATCACAAACTCACAATAATGAGAAGTCAATCCATAGAATCACTTACAATCACCAAACCGTACATCACCGTTGACCACCACAATAACGAGACAGCATAACAGCCCACTCAAAGCACTGCAAATTGCAGTTGAAATTACCACCGCCAACAACCCTTTTGCCCTCCCCTGCCACCGTAACTTCAACTAGGCACCACACACCATCTCTAAACACCCACCACAGCCCACCAAACTTGCAACCACAACAGTCAAAAACTCAACCAAATCGTCCTACCAAAGCCACGGCAACCATCATTTTTTTTCATTCTACAATCACCAGCAAAATCAATTTACAACCTTCATACTCCCAAACACCAACGACACCATTCCCTCCACGCCCTGCAAAATCACTCCCCTCAAATCTGCCTAAATCCAAGCCACCATCATCTCAATGTCTGAAATTTATCCACCGACAGTCACATTCAGTCAAGCCCTCACCATTATCAACCCATCCCAATCATCTTCAGCCCCATTATTCAGTGCCAATAGAACCCAATTTCAATCAATTTACAGCCCAAACAAAAACAATAATAATAAATAAAAAAGAATAAAAAACCTTATCCCCTAATTCGCACCACCACCACCAATTTCATCCACCTCCACCAGCTCACCACATGAATGCACCTCCCCCACCACCCATTTCCCTCTGGCATCGCCAATAACCTCATTCGAGTAGTCTTAACTATTCCAACATTCACAAATCAAGCCCACAGCTCCAATGCCGTCGACCGTAGCCCCCCAAATTCATAGAACAACCTGCAAAAAATGAAACAGCAATCCAAACCCAACCAGTCCTGCCCACTACCCTGCAGCCTCCAACCGAATCACCAGCCTCCCTCTTTATCCCCTCTGGAGCAATACAAAATTCTCACCAAACCGTGGCAATTCCCGATCAAGTCAGATCATCGCCAGGCAGAACCTCTGGCCACTTCACCAAAAAAAAAACCTCTTTGCATATCCCTTCCCCTACAGAGAGAACAAAAAGTGAGACGAAGAGACCGAGAGAGGACAGAGAGACAAAAGAAAAATAAAAAGAAAACAGAGGGTAAGAAAGGAGCTAAAATAAATAAATAAATAATAAATAAGAGGGAGTGTCTGGCATAATCGAGAGAGAGTGGGACAGGAAGAGCCAGGTCAGATGAGAAGAAATAGAAAGAGAAGAGAGAAAGAAAAAGGGAGTCTGCGAGAGAGAAGAGAAAAGCCAGAGAAGAAAGAATAAAAAATGGGCGAAGAAGAGAGTGAGACAGAGATGGAAAGAATAGAGAAAAGGGGAAACAGGGGGACTGTAAGAGAGAGACCAGAGAGTGAAATATAGAGAATGAACAGAGGAGAAAAGAGAGGGGAAGAAAGAAGAAAAGAGAGTCAGCGAGAGAGAAGAAGAAGAAAAAAAAAGAAAAAGAAAGAGAGAGAACGTGATAGAGACAGGCAGAGAACAGAGAGAAAAGAGATAATAGGAGCCATGGGTGAAGAGAGAAAAGGGAACCAGGGGAGAGGAAAAGAAAGAAGGAGGGAGCAACCAGAAGGAGAAAAAAAGAAACGGAGAGGGAAAGGAGAGCAGCAGGAAGAAGGGAAGGGAGAGGAAGAGAGTCAGACAAAAAAATGGAGAAGAGAGCAAAGAGAAATAGGGGAATCTCAGAGAGGGGAGGGAGAGCAGAGAAGAAGACGAAAACTGGAATGAGAGAGAAGAGAGAATCGACGGAGATAGAGAGAAACGAGAAAGAGAGAAAACAGATTAGATACCAGAGAGAACGAGAGGAGAGTGGAACAGAAAAAAAAAAAAAAAAAAAAAAAGAAGAGGAGAAAGAGAATGAAAGAACAGAAAGAAAAGGGGAGAGAAAAAATAGAGGGAGAAGAAAGTGATTAAAAATTAAGTAATATGTAATCTTTATTTTCGGTCTTTAATTTTAGATTATGAAAAAAAAAATTTCTTTCTTTTTCCTTTTTTATGTAGCTTGATTAATCAATTATTTTGTTTTAATTTGCTTGACTAGTTAATTTAGTTTTAGTTTAATTAATTAATTGCATTAAGTTAATTTATTCAATGAATTTATCTAGTTTGTGATTTTTTTTCTGGCTATTTTATTACAAGATAGTTATTTATGTTTCAGCCCTTAGGATTTTTTGAGTAGTCTTAATGTGCCCCTTTAATACTTTTAAGTTCTGCAAATTAGTCCCTGCCATTTGTAGATTGACCCCTTTTAGGTTTAATTTCTTTCAATTAAGTCTTTATTAATTGTAATCAAGCCCATTAGTTGCTGAAATTCATAGTTGTGTGCCCTTTTAATTGCTTAAATTTACATTTTTAGCGCCCCCCCCCCGTTTATGTGATTTTTTTAGTTTTACCTCTCGAGTTTTAGTGAATTTTTATTTTAGCCCCTTAGTTACTAGAATTCATTTTTATCTCAATTCATCAATAATTGTATATTTTAGGCTTTATTTAATTATACTGAGGTGCTTTGACTTGTTTGTTCATTTTAAGTTAGTATTTGTACCGGGTCTTCGAGAGGTATCCCTATTTCTTATTAATTTCCTCTTTATGTGCTCCAATATGCTTCAATGTGATTTTTGTATTATTTTTATTGTTAGTTGTTTATTTCTTATTTTATATACTTGTTGCGTATTTATGTAGTTAATTGGTTTAATTTTTGAATTTTTGTTATTATTATTTTGAAAAAATACAATATTTTTGTATTTAGCTAGTCAATGTAATAGTTAGGTTATTTTTTTCGTATTTTAGTAAGGATTATGTAATTAGATAGAAAATGTAATTGATAGGGTAATTTTAATTCCCCCCCCCCCCCTTAAATTGTAAATCAAGCCCCCCAGGTGTAATAGTTAGGGTTTATTTGCTTTTGCGTACTTACGTGTTTATTTCTTTTGCCGCTTTCATTAGGAATTTTGCATCTAGATATTATGCTTATGTGTTATGTGCTCCTATGTGATCTTCTATGTTTTTATTTGTTTTTTTTAATTCATGCTTTAATATTTAATTCATGTTTATGTTATTCCGTTACCACACTAGTCCAACGCTAGTTGTGGTTTCATTCGTTTCACACTAGTCCAAAGCTAGTGAAATTTTTTAGAACGGGCTAGTCCAACGCTAGACCCTTAGGGCATTTTAGTGTTAGGTACACTCATGTGCATTTTTACATCCCACTTCGCACACTTTTAGTTTTCTTTCTATTTTGGCATGATCTTTATTATTATTATTCTTATTATTATTGTTATTTTGACACATTTTAAAATGTATAACGTCTAGGTTGCATCTCACCTAGAAATTAGGACATTTGTGTGATCCGACTAGAAATAGTCGTCTACTCAAGTGGGAAGCAGTGGCGTACAGGCCGTTCCCCCCTCCGTGAGTAGAAACATTCAGTCACGAGATATTAGTTCCCCGTACCCGTCATGTTGCATACCCACCTTCTTTCTTCACTTACTATATATTATTATTTTCTTTTCTTTTTGCATCACATTTTGCATAAAAACTCGTGACTCCCTCGAGGTCTCGACTCGGGTTTCGCAATTAATGCGATAATCTCGACCAAGCCTTAACGGGATATTTCGACCCTCCTCGATACTCACATTTAGACTTAGGATTTGCATTCATTTAGACACATCCAAAGCGCGATAGAATTTAGGGTTAATTTAGGAAATTTTGATTAAACCTCGCAACTAGCCTCGGCTAGGTTGAAAGGGTGCCTTAGGCGCAAGCCTTTGCCTTCCCTTTCTTCAAATGTGACTCCCGAACCTTTTTCTCTCGTTTTTCGTAGACCGGAGTCGAAAAAGGGTTTTAAATGAATTTTTCTAAAATTTTATTTTTGTTTTGTTAAACGATTTTTCGGGTGACTTGGTACACCCTAACTCAGTACCAAGTGGCGACTTCCATTTTTAAAAAATAATTAAAAAATAAAACCCTTTTTCAAAAAATTAGTTGGCCAAACCTGTCGCACTTTTAGTCCCGGCCTTGTTTTCTTTTAAAATATCATTTTTCTTAAAATACACTTTTTTACTAAAATTTGATTTTTCTCACACAGCGCACGGTTTTTTCCAAAAATCCTTTATTTTGAAAAGGGTCACCGAGACCGGAACCGTCTTTTCGGGACGCGACAGTCAACGACCCCACTAGCACCGTTTTACCCACGATTTTTTAGCCAGATCCAGCAAGTAGCCTTAAAAATATGCAAGTAGGATAAGATGCTCAGACAATTGGCAAAGGATCGAGCACAAAGAAGAAAAAACCTTGATTCTTTCTGTTAACAATTTGGGCTTCCTTCATGCCATACAAAGACCAGAAAGAAAAAACACCACTCTAGTAAACTTCTAAAATATGAGAAATAGAAAATAAACTACCCATCTTGAAAACGAATCGCATACAAACATAGAAAATAGTTACCAGCCCCAACCTTCAAACAAACCATCAAAAATCCAGATCAACCATACCAGTCTTACCAAACATCATCTGCCACAAATGCAACAAGTCAGGCCATATAACCAGGTATTGCAAACTCAAGTAAAAGATACAATCACTTGGTCTTGAAGAGCAAGTAAAACAATAGGTATCCACTTTATTAATAGATAGCTGTGAAGAAGACTTTGAATCAACAAATGATGGATACTCCACAGAGGATGAATACATCAATTAATTGTAGGATGATGACTGGCCAACATCTAAAACTAGTGAATCCGACGGAAAGCCAAAAGTCAATGTTCTCATAAAAGAACAAGGTCTACTGCCAGATCTCATTGAAGGAATCATTGATCCAAAAAAAAATTATATACCTTGAAAAATTTAAAGAAATAATAAATTCACCCTTTTCCTCTTCAAATCCTTTCAACAAAGACCCCAAAATCCTCAATACCTACAATTTTACTGATATCCTCAATCGATTCTCTATTAAACCCAAAGCCTATGTTACCAGACAAGACGTTCAATCAAAAATTGCTATTTTAAAAGATGAGATCAGAGTGATTAAGGCCAACAAGAGCTAGACAAAATCATAATCCAAGATTTATTGACAAAAAAAGAAACCGGGACTTAAACACCACCATTGTCAAAAGAATCATAGCAATCACAAGATGTTTCAAAAGATGATTTTCTCAACGGGATTTCAAGGATTTCTACAAGAAAATTGGAGGTCCAAATCCAATTAGTCATCCAACATGATTTCATCCTAGATGTCCCAACTTTGTTTGACTCAAGAGCTAACTTGAGTTGTATTCAAGAAGGATTAGTTCCAAGCAAATATTTTAACTTGAGTTGTATTCAAGAAGGATTAGTTCCAAGCAAATATTTAAAAAAAAAAAACTAAGAAGGACTTAGATCAGTAAACGGTTTGAGACTTCAAATTAATTACAAGCTATCTGATGTTAGTGTAAAGTTTTGGCTTGGCTCTGGTGTTTGGGAGCGGCAGCAGTAGCGATGGTAATGGTAGTGGTGATTGGCGGAAATGGCGGTGGTTGAGGCTTCAGTTGGGAGGCCAAATATAATGGTTTTGAAGGTTGATTGTGATGCGTTTTAGGGGCAGATTTGGGTCTAATTTTGGAGTTGATTTGGCTATGGTTTGGGGTTGACTCGGGCCTGACTTTGTTTGGCTGCTTGGTTATGGTGAGGTTGAGGATGGTTGAGGTTGCTTGGGGATGGCAATAAATTAGTTTGGTGGTTGTATGTGGTAGTCAAGGTGGTGATTTTGGTGGTTTTGGTGAAATTTTTGTGGCTGAAATTTGGATTTTGATAATTGGTTTTGGTTGTTTTTTAGTGGTAGTGGTGTGTATTTTAGTGCACAATATTGTGTGACTGTGTGCGTGAATTGTGTGTGTGTGTGTTTGTAAGTGAACGAGAGATGATGATTGTGTGTGACTTATGTGTGCTGGTATGTGTAAAAGTATGTGGGATTGTGTGTATTTTGATTTTAGTGTATGTGGAATGAGTGTGTGCAGAAAATGTGTTTGATCCTTGTGAGTGTGAAAAGTGTATGTTAACGTTAGTCTCTTTTCTTCTTCTTCATCTTTTTCTTCTTTTTTATTTTTTCTGGTCCACGGGTTGGCTGCCAACCCGCCAACCTATGACGGGTCGTGTTCTAGTTGACTCTTCACAGGTCAGAGGGTCAGTGGGTTGGGTTCGAGTCAGCGAGTTTTTTGATATACTTAGGTCTCAATCTGACCTGCAAACTCGAAACCCGACCTAATTGCCACCCCTATATACATGTCTCTGTCTGTGTGTGTCTATTAACTTTTTTTTTTCAATTTTAGTTATTCATCAAGAGTTAAAAAAAGATCAGCAAGTTTAAAAAAATCATAACTAGCCGAAAATATTAAAAAATATGATTTTTTTCCCGATCAAAATTGGTTTTTTTCCAGTCAAACACGGTTTTTAACCAGTTTGATCGATTTTTTTCCAAGGTTGGTTTTTTAAATGACTCGAATTGGATACCTAGCCATCTTTCAAACTAAGTTTAAAAACGCAGGTGAAATGAGATAAAGAGTGGAAACATTATTTTTTAAAAGAAAAAAAAAAGAGTGTAAACATTATTTATGGTGAAATGAGATAGAGTGGTTTCCACGAGAACTTGGGTTGAAGGAACCACTTAAAAGAATAAGCAAAACATTTTGTTTTTCTTCTTTCTTTGGAAAATCTTTAATATACCAACTGAAATAGATAATAGACTAAAATGAAATTTAATTAAAGATAAGAGACTAAACCTGTGATCTTCCCAAAAAATTGAAGTATACTTTGCCAACTTGCACCTGTTGAACTTTGCAAAGTCTGACTAGTCTTCTTTAGCTAATGACTAAAAAATTCCAAACGAAATTTGGGGAGAAATTCAGACTTGTATGTTGATTCATTGTCTATAAACATAATTCACTACTAGAGCCACTTAAGGGACACTTTGAATGAATTTTCTTGGCTTCTTAATTTCGTCTCAAGGACAAAAAGAACAAGATTCTTACTCGAAATCTCGTAATACTACTTGTGATTCATTGTCATTACAATTCAGAAATTGTTGGAACTCATATAGCGTTGGCTTGGTTAAGTTTCGATGCAATTGTCAACCTGAATGTCAGTGACCACAAACAAAATTTCTCCTCAACTTGAAATACAAGTCAGAAATGTCGCACCATGAAAAACACCACAAGATAGGTGTCACTACGGCGTCTATTTTGGACTTTTTCTTCCTAAGGTTATCGAGTTCTGCCTGAAAGCTGGAAGTCAGCATTGCCTTTGCAGAGCAGAATAGCTAATTCTCTAATGAACGACAATAATTTGCTGAACATGTTAATATTTCTTTTCTTATTTTTGCTTCGATTAATCATATGGTAATTTCGAACATACTCTTCGATGTACAACAATTCGAAATTAACTACTCAAATAAGAAGTTTTTCTTACCTTGAATATCATGGTTATTTTCATTTTAAAGCATTCTTTCAAAATATGACAAAAGCATATAGATTAATATTTACTTCTTGGACAGTGTTAAAATTTTTACACTGGTAGACAGTAATGCAAGTCATACGTGCAATGTGAGAATTTCAAATTCAAATAAATGATAAACTCGCTATTGTAAAAAATAAATACAATGTCTATGTTCGAAATAATAATCCAAACAATATACACCTATAAGATAGGATTAATATTTTATGTACGGACAGTGTAAGGATTTTTTTGCACGAGTAGGTCTATATGAATGATACATATATGAAGTGAAATTTTTGAATTTAATGAAGGATATGGGGTAATACTTAAGTAAACAAGGTCCATGGAATAGAGCCGTAGACCCCTTAGTCCAGAAACTGCCAACTCATTCATATGGTGGGTTATAGGTGAGGTGGCAACTTCTAGACCAAGAGGTCTACGGCCCTATTCTGTGAATCCAATCCACCTAAATATTTCCCAAAGATATGTGCCATGTATTTATTTAGGTCTGCTATTGTACGAAATATTTACACTATTAGTGTATAAAAATATTAATCCCTAAGATAACACCAAATTCCTTTCTCAAGAATTTTGTCAAAGTGAATATTCCATGAAAAGCAAAGAAAAATAAAATTTCTTTTGGACATGAACTTTTGCAAAGACCTCATTTCCTTTATAGCACATTTTACAAATAAGCTTTTCTTCTACTTTGGAAGCCTTCTGTTCCATGCAACAAAGAATAATGAAGAAATACAAACTGTCATGAAAGTATTGTTAAAATACTTTTATGATCTAGTTAATCCCTATAATATAAATAAGCATTTACTTGGTACCAAGCAATTCTATACAGAACCGATTCCAACTAAACATATTAAATATTGTTTATGTAAAATAGTAAAAACTAAATTATGTATTTAAAAAGGTAAAAAAAAACATAATATTTGGCAATGAGAATAAGTAAATGTCATCAGACATATTTAGCTAATGAGAATAAGTAAATGTCAGCATATTTATTAGCTATCCAATCAGAATGAAAAAAGTTATTAAAATTAAAATAATTTCCAAAATCTAAAGAAAGGATGAGGAGTTGGGAACTCTATAAAATACCTAAACTAAAAACATTATCAATAACATACTATATATACATATCCAAATGACTTTTTTAGTCTTAACAAATAATGAGCATAAGCTTTTCTTTTACTTTTGAAGTTTTGAGCCGAATGTACTATAGACGGATAAGGAAATTCCTTCATGTAGTTGATCTATTTTTAAAAAAATCAAAAGGTAGGAGTTAATCTATTTTATATACTATTCACATTGACAAAAGAAGCTTCATCATTTAATAGAATCTTTCCAACTGATTTAGAACTAATTTTTTTATAAAAAAAAATTAATTACCATGTCATGGGCCTACTTACTATCTATAATTTTACCTCTATCTACTATCAAGTGTACTTCAAATTTTCAATTCCAATATTTCAGGGTTTAACATAAAAATTTTTGTATTGATTATCTAGCGTTATAATAGATTGGGCACCCTATTAAATTTTGATAGGATATATAATTTTTAATTTAAATCTTTACTTTAATCGTAGATGAATAATCCAAAATAAAATTGGTAACTCTGAAAATTTCATTTATATTGTGCTTACAATTTCAAAAAAATTTAAAAAATTCACAAGCTGACTATTTTTCTTTCTTTAACAACTTTTTAACTTTTTCATTTAATGTTCCACTCTATAAGTTGAATACTTCTATCTGAAAGAATATGAAATGAGTTATTATTTCTATAAAAGGCTTATGCATGAGTGTATATTCCCTCATTTAAAGAATATATTTGGGTTATTTAGTTCAACATTAGCATTTTTATTTTGATAAAGAATTGCTAATATTCAGGCATGTACTAGTGATGACCTTCAGAGGGCCCTCTTTATTGTGAAAGTTCTACCGCTTTTATGCAAAATTCTCCCCATATTATTTCTTTTTCTATATATATATATATATATATATATATATATATATATATTGCCATAGGCTGTGGCGTTATATGATCAAAGGCTTGTGGAAAGTTTTTTATGACTTGGTCTATGTGTCATCAGTTTGATTCATTCTTATTTAATTGTAAACGTTCAACAACTTTGTCAACTTAAAAATAGCTCAATTATTTCTGGACAAAAATGTCCGAACAAAAGGGCCTAAATATTATTATGTCAACTCTGACTTTCTCTTTTTTCTTTTTTCCTTTTTCGGAAAAAATGTAAAGAATAAGACACCTTGGCGAGAAAGGAATATTGAGTGGATATTTGCGGTCTGAAAAAGAAAACCGTTCCGCGTGTCCATTATACTTGAAGCAGTATTTTTAACCTCGGACTGGACCGATCGATTTGACCTGTTGAATCGCGAACCAGCCATACCTTTAGTCTGGTTCCTTACAATGCACTATAGATTTCAAAAACCGCAAAAAATTAATGTAGTCATGCGAACTGAGATCAAACCGACGAACCGGTGAACTGTAGATTTTTGAATTCGGCTTTCCAAAAAATTTTGGCTTTAGTGCTGGAGGGAGGTCTCGAATGAGAGACCTCCTTTTCATACCTCCAATGGGAAAACTACCAAGCCAGCCTCCAGTTTGTTGATTTTACCATGCAAATATTTTATTTGTTCTTTCTTTAGTTTTCCTTTAATCATTTTAATAAAATTAATTGATTATTACATTCTTAGTTTCTTTATTTCCTTTATCAATCATGTTTGATAAAATTAACTCATTTTTACTTTTTTTAGTTTCTTTGTTTTCTTTATTAATCGTGTCTAATGAAATTAATTGATTCTTACCTTTTTATCTTGGTATCCAAATTCAATTATATTAAAGAAACCTTGAATTTACTTTTACCAAAATCTCTCCTACTAAGATTAGTCTTTATTTAAATTGTTTAATTATTCATTTTATGCCTAAAACATTCTCCTAATTAAAAGTTTAAATTGGTATTTTTGTAAGTCATTTGTTTAAATTTTTGAATTATGGTTAATCATTATTCAATAATAAGCACATATGGCATCTTGAAAGTAAGTGGGTAGAAAGTTATTTCCTTTATTAAAAAATCAAAAATCAATTTAAGATTATTAAAAATATATTTTTCTATGCAATATAATTGATTCTAATTATTATAGCATCACATATCCACCTTTTCTTAATATACTAAAAGAAATGTGTAAATTGAACATAATTGATTAAATTAAGAACTAATGAACAAATAGATTTACTTGTTAGTTTTATTTTTGAGACTACTGTATAAAGTCAAATTGACTCGCTCAATAGTCGATACATCAAAAATAAAATTTCTTTGGAGAGAATACATCTAAAGTTAAAGTCTAAGAACCGATTCTAAATAAAGTTTAGGCCTATTTTAAGAAATTCTAAATCAAATTATTGATTGATACAAAATTGTTAGAAATTACCTCTCATTACGTGTTGTAACAAAAAACCGTAAAAATACTAAAAAATTAAAGAACTAAATAGATTTAAACTAATAGTAAAATAATCAAATTGAAAATTAAAATCATTTGAGTATGCAACCCTACCTTAAAAAATAGGGCAACAAATTTTTTATTTTAAAAATTTACATCTACTCGAACCGGCTACAAAGTTAATTGTATTATTTGGCATTAAAAATAAATCTAAATTTACATTGAAAAATAAGTTTTGACAGTATTAAAAGGAGTATATAATGTGAAAACAGGCAACAAATATGATTTAATAATTTAGAATGTTCAAAACTATAATTTCAAATATTTAAGAATATAATAATGTACTTTAATGGTGAATGTTAAAATATCTATTTTATTCATATTTTTTTCCTGATACACTCACTTTTTATAGTTATTATATGTTTTATACTTGTAATGCCATTTCTTTGTTAATTTAATTGTTGTAGACATAGAACATTTCATAACTTTTTTACCAAATATAATAAATTTATTAACTTGTATATTTGAATATAATAAAGTCATTCAATTGTATATTTGTATATATTCAAACAATTAATGGGTTAACTAGTTCAAAAGGGTAGGGTATATGCAATATTTGTTTTATATTATACATTAAATTAAATTAAAAAAGAAAAAAACATTGAACCCTGGTCCGATCGGTCCGACCGTGAACTAGACCCCCTCTGGTTTATTGACCGGTTCGGTTTTTAAAACATTGACTTAAAGAGCTCAAATCCTCTCGTTGATTGGCCCTACCAGGGGAGAGAGAATAGGATTACAGAAGGAGAAACTAGTGGGGCAGGGAAAATTGATTGGAATAAATGGTTTTTTGATTAAATCAGGGCAAATTTGACATTAAATAAAAATGCAAGATTACCAATGTTTTGAGATCCGAACCGTTAGTTGAATTGGTGAGGTAATCGGGTCGCAATTCAACCGATTATATCTGTTCAATTATAGTTCAATATTTTTTAAAAAAATAAAATATATAAATATTGAACATTTTTTTAACTAATATAAGACATTACTTAATAAAAAACTATTTCTAAAAAACTTGAACTTCTATAAATAAATTTTTTAAATTGTAAGTTCAAACAAATAAATTAATCTCAATTGTACCTACCAAAAATAATAATAATCTTAAATCCTATCCAAAAACACCTAAAATTAGTAATTAGTAATTAGTAACATTAAGGTTTTTGAAAAATTATTCTTTTTTTCAATTAGTTAACAAAATTACAAAATCATTCGTTCACGGTTCAACCGGATTCAAGCGGTTCATACGGTTTTAATGGTTTTTAACAATTCTTTAGTCTAATCAATCGAATGTGTGAATCGAACTAAAGCCATAGTCAGTTCATGGTCCAACTAGTGAAAGCAGCTGATCTGACCCCCTTTCTAAAACATCGAACCCCCTTTCTAAAACATCGAAGGTTACTGATGTGGATATATTAGATATATAGAATATGCAATAAATTCATTCAAAAACACACACAAACAAGTAATAAAATTAACCTGATACTCCTTATTTGGCAAGTGCACTGCTAATTTGTAGTAAAAGAAATATTATGGTCGATTCCATGTGGAAAAAATGTCACAATTACATGGGCTTTATTATTTATTCTCCTATCTAGACAATCATTAATTATGTAGCGAATGAGTCTAAATAAAGAAACTCAAACGAGTCTAAATAAAGGAAACTCTACTTCTTGAAAGATACCTAATGAACAAACTTCACAAAATACAAGTAGTAGGATATAGAATCCATTAAATGTCACTTATATGGTTGAATGAATTAGCACCTTGCTATTAACAACTTGTTTTGCTTAGAATTGCAACTCAATATGAAATCAAGAGTTGTTCTTACAATTAATTGGTTCAACTTTCCTACTTTCATGGTAAAGTTGTGAGAAATGCATAAGTTGTGGTCTCAAACAACCTCAATCCACCTATTTGTACCACTATTCTCATATGTGTACATCAGCGGTTTCATCTACCATTTTCCAATGTTAAATGCATTTTTCAATGTCAATATAGACACCAAATTTGACACACCATTTATTTTCAAACACTGGGGGGCATGTTTGCACTTTTTAGGACAAATTTTAAATTTTAATAATCTCAGGGGGCAAAATAGTAATTTTATCTGTAAATATTTTTCTATCAATTTTTGGGGGTTTTAAATTCATATTTTTACTTTTATATGAATTTATTAATTTCTTATGATTTTTCTGGATTTAATTGGTATTTTTATATTTTTACCAGCATAAGGGCAAAATGATAATTTCGTCTCGCGAATACCATTTTAGCTCATTTTAAGTTCCAAATTTATTTTTCAAATTCTTGAGGCATGTTTCTGAATTTTCTTGATTTTTTTCATAGACGATTACTATTTTTTCTATGAATTTTCATTGCCCAAGGGACAAAATTCGTCATTTTACAAATTAAATTCATTTTTCACCAATTTTGAGTCAAAAATGCATTTTCTAGTGTTTTAAGCTTATTTGTAATTTTTGATAATTTTTTGAAGACAATAACTATTTTTCTGTGAATTTTCATTATTCGAGGGCAAAATCGTCATTTTACAAATTAAATTCATTTTTGTCACAATTTTGAGTCAAAAATTCATTTTCTAGTGTTTTAAGCTTATTTGTAATTTTGGATAATTTTTCGAGAACAATAACTATTTTTCTGTGAATTTTCATTGCTTCAAGGGCAAAATCGTCATTTTACAAATTAAATTCATTTTTTCACAAATTTTGAGTCAAAAATGCATTTTTTAGTGTTTTAAGCTTATTTGTAATTTTTGATAATTTTTTGAGGCTCAATAGCTATTTTTCTGTGAATTTTCGTCATCCAAGGGCAAAATTGTCATTTCACATTCCAAACTCATTTTTCACCAATTTTTGGATCCCAAATTCGTTTTTAGGTTTTAAGCATGTTTCTAAGTTTCTAATTTTTTTCAGAGTGAATTAGTGTTAATGAATTTATTATTTACATTTTTCTTGATTTTTATTATTGTGAGAGAGAATAGATTTTTTTTAAGGATAAAGTTGTAATTTTTATAATCAAGGGCATTTTGGTCTTTTAATCATTCCTTGGAGGTTAAGACTAATGCAGTATAAATACCCACTTGGGGATGTTAAAAAAAGAAGGAAAAAAAGAAAAAACCCTAAAAACACTTTCATTTTATACCTTAGAAGATCAAATCACCTACAGATACACCAAAAAACACACATTAAAAAGGCCGTCGTTTCTCAATTTTTTGATTACTATTCATCATCTCCTCCAAGAACAAATCACTGTCCATCATTAATTGGTTTAAAAGGTAATATCTTAATTCAATTTTCTGCCATTTAATTCATGTTTTTTCATCTTATTTGTCAAGATTGAATAATTGAAGCTACTAAATCTGGGTTTGTTTTTTTAATTTAAGTTGATTTTTTTCTGGATTTTTGCTGGCTCTTTTGTTTTGTTCTTGGATCTGATCACGTTTTAAGTTCACTCCACTGTCCCTCTCCTTCCTCCCTCTTCCATCGCCTCACTACCATCTCTCCTCCCTCTCTCCACCACCTGAACCACCATCACCTGCTACCTAATTCCACCACCAGATTCCAACAGCAACTCTCACAGACAACCCCAATCTTCTTCTTTCTCTGCCTGCAAGGAGAAACAACGCCAAAACAGTTGAATAGATACACACATACGCACACAGAGTTACCACAAACAACCTTACTACCTCAAACTGCCAAGCCTTTCATTCACCTGCCTCCATCAGATACCAATTCAGTCACCGAATCACCATATTCATGCAATTAAACCGTTATCTTCATACCAGAAATCACCAGTAACCACCAGTCAAACCCCAGTGACCATCAAACCTCCTACAAACCTGTAGAAAAATCCGCAAACACAGCCTAATCACCCACAACATCAACCCCAAATCATCCACCAGACATCTGACAAACACCCCTAGCCAGGAAACCAGCCTGAATCACTCACAATCTCACTGTCCCAAAGCTCCACCCATTCTTCCTATCCATCTCCTCCTTCCCTCAAACCACCACTCACTACCCGTAACCACCTTTTGCAACCGTGACCAAGTAACAACCAGCCCCAATTCCCTTGACCACCTCCACTCAATTGCAATCACCTGGGATCATCGAAGCAATCCATTGACCACCTGCAAAGAAAATAGCAGAACCAAGCCAGACAGTCACACGCTTTTATCCAAGAAACACACAAACAATCGCACACACAGACATAACTAATCCAATCATACACATATACAATCAATCGCACATACGCATCCAAAATCAATTGCGCGCACAATCGACATCAGAAAACCACACAATCACCACACACACCGTCCCATACTTCACCTTCAAACCTGCAGGCAAACACACAATCAGAAGCTCAGCCACCAAACTCCCACAGCTACGATACCACCATTCGTTACCAAGTTCATAACACCGCAATCAAAATCATAGCCACCCATCAACCCAAATATGTCAGCTCACCGCCGAAACTCACTCCTCTGCCACCGTTGACAACACCAAATCGCCAATCACGCAACACAAGCACGCGCACAATTCACCCCCCACCACCATCTGCATCATAGTTTCACCTAGGAAGTCATTGATTTGGGAAAAATTAATTCTGTATTCCGGTAAGAGAAAGGGAAAATTAAGAGAGTCTAGAGACCAGAAAAGAAAAAGAGGAAAAGAGGGTGAGTGACTGCAAAAGAACAAAGAAGAAGAGAGAACTCGATTCAGATGGGAGTGAAGGAGAGTAACTGAAAGGCCGATTGAGGGAGGGAGAACATGCCAGAACACTGACCGGAGAAAAGAAATAAACAGTAGAGAAAGAGAGGGTGGTGAGCGAGAGAAAGAATTCGGCGAGAGTGAGATGAAAAGAGAGAAATCAAATGCGAGAAAGAGCTGGATCAAGCAGAAAGAAAAGAGAGAACAGAAAAGTGAAATAGAGAAAAAGCCAGGGAGGAGAAAGAATAGAGACGCAGGGGAAAATGAGAAAGAAGAAAAAAGTGATTCGGGTAACAGAAAAAGAAAAATAGAAAAGAGAGAGGAAGGAAGAAGCTAGCTGGGGGGCGAGAGAGAAAGTGAGACAGAAGGAAAGAAAATATCAAAAATGAGAGAAACCAGAAGTATAGAGTGAACGAGGAGTAAAAAGGGATCAGAGAGAAAGTGAGACAAATAGACGCAGAAGGGAAGAAGATGAGAAAATTGGGATTTTTTGGGTGTAGGTTTTGTGTTTTTTCTTTTCTTCTTGTCTGATTTGGTTAAACGATTTGTAGTGAGTTCTTTTGATTTTTTTTTTCTTTGCCTGATTTAGTTTCCTTGTTTATTTATATGTTTATAATTTGTTTTAATTTAGTCAAATTTAATTTTTGATTAACTTTAGTTAACTAAATTAATTTAGTTAATTCAGTGAATTTGATAATTTTCATTTGGTATTTTCATTATAAAGTAATATTTATGTTTTAGCCCTTGTTTTCTTAATTGTTATTGATATGCCCAAAAGACTTTTCATTTCTCTGCAATTAAGTACCCCCTATTTATAGATTGGCCCCCAAACTTTACTTTCATTTCAATTAGGTCCCACTACTTGCAGATATGCCCCCAATTGCTAAAATTTATTGTTTTGTCCCCCTCAATTTACTTTAATTTTGCATTTCTACACCTTTAGACTTTGTGAATTTCTAATTTTGTATCTTAAGTTTTATAGAAATTGGCTCATATTCCCCTTAGTTGCTAGAATTTATTTTTTACTCCAATTTTGTTAATACTCATATATTTTAGATTTTATTTGTTTATACCGAGATACCTTGACTTGTTTGTTCATGTTGGGTAGTATTTGTACCGGGTCTTCAAAAAGGTATTTTCGTTACCTTTTAATTGCTTCTTTATGTGCTCCAACGTGCTCTAATGTGATATTATATGCATTTTTTATGCGTTTCTTATTTTATGCACTTTTTGCGTATTTATTTATTTTGTGTTATTTAATTTTAAATTTTATTATTTTGACGAAAAATGTAATATTCTTGTATTTAGCTAGCCAATGTAATAATTAGATTATTTTATTTTTATATTGTTTACAAATATTTTTGTATATTTAGATAGCAAGTGTAATAGATAGGGTATTTTTAATTTCCTCCCCTTTTTAAATTGTAAATTAAGCCCCGGTGTAATAGTTAGGGTTTATTTGCTTTTGCGTGCTTACATGTTTATTTCTTTTACTGCTTTCCTTAGGATTTTTGCATTTAGAATATTATGCTTATGTGTTATGTGCTCCTATGTGATCTTATATGTTTTATATGTTTAATTTGCTTTTAATTCACGCTTTAATATTTAATTCATGTTTTATAGTATTCCGTCACCACACTAAGTCCAACGCTAGTTATGCTTCATCTTTTCCACCATAGTCCAATGCTAGTGAGATTTTTAGAACGGTTAGTCAACGCTAGACCCTTAGGACATTTTAGTATTAGGTACATTTGTGTGCATTTCACATCTCATTTCACACACTTTTAGTTTTTCTTTCAATTTGGCATAATTTTATTATTACTATTATTATTATTATTATTCTTATTATTCTTATTATTTTGACACATTTTTAAAATGCATGACATCTGGGTTGCATCTCACTTAAAAATTAGGACATTTGTGTGATTCGACTAGAAATAGTCGTCTTACTCACGTGGGAAGCGGTGGTGTATAGACGTTCCCCCTTCCGTGAGTAGAAAACATTCAGTCACGAGTTATTAGTCTCCCGTACACGTCATATTGCATATTCACCTTCTTTTGACACTTACTAACATTATTCTTTTCTTTTCTTTTTTACATCACATTTTGCATAAAACTCGTGACTCCCTC
>JAMWEH010001696.1:0-25058 GCA_024721245.1 Mitragyna speciosa | reverse complement strand
AGGTGAAAACAAACTAGAAGTCATTCAAGCATTTCATCAAACATATGGAAGGCAATTCTTGTTGGAACAACTATTGGCCATATAATGAATACAAGTCTAGTATTCATAGAGGTATGCCTTTTAATGATGAGGTACACATGTTAAAATCACAAATGGATACATTAGAAGGCATGCTAATGAATAGATTTGGTTATGATTCTAGTGTAAACAATCCTTGTTGTAGCTATTTGTGGAGGACATCATGCCAATTTTGAATGTGGATATAATGCTCATATACAATTTGGAAATAATTGCACTTATTCACCTCAATATGAACATTATGCTCAAAATGATAATTTGGGGTAGGATGAACCAATGGAATCAACCAAATCTACCTACTTGTGTTGAACAAAACTCATCCTTGAACATGAAGTCTAATACCAATATGGATGAAATAGATAACATGAGTAGGAGATTGGAAGGCCATTTTGCTAGGATTAAGGAAGCATGGAACTCTAGGGATGAGGAACCAATGCAAAAAGATAATAAAATGAACCTTAGAGTCATCATGTGCTGAAAATGTCCATGTTCAAGATCAAGTAGTTGAAAGTAGGAATGAGGAAAGTAATGACAAACTGATTGAATAAGCCTACTTTTGATGAAAATGAAGCTCAAAGGTCAAAGAGGTGTATGTGCTAATAATAGTGAATAGCTTGGAACAATGTGGTGTGTATAGATTCTTATAGAATATGCTTATATTTGTTCCATAGTGTGGTGGTAATCATGAAGGAATATAATTGTGGCTTAATCCAACCACCATTAGAAACTTATGATTAATCCATTAGACACCTCTATGCTTGAAAATGATTTTGAAGCATAATAACGAAGTCCATGAACATGTATGTGTGGAAAATATGGTTGAAAGTAGGGAAGATGGACCAAAAGGTCAATATTTAGAAGTCCCAACTTGTGAAATCATGCATGAGGTTCATGAAAATGAATGCAAAGAAATGCTTGATGATTCTACTCTTGAATGTGTGCAAGAGCAGGTGAATAAGGAGAATGATACTATGTGTGAAGAAGAAGTTGAAAATATGCATATTGATGATCAATTATTTGTTTCACCTACTTTTGAGCACATGAATGAACTTGCTCTTGATGAGGCAATTGAAAGTTCAAAAGTAAAAAATAAAGTGTATAATGACTCTCCTTTCACTTGTGATTTTGATTTTCTTGGTATTGAAGAGATACTAACACAAGAGAAAGACATAGCCAACCATGGCTATGAAAACCTTTTTAAGTGTTTCCATGTCATAGGTAAAATTGCACAATGGATTATGGACATTGGAGCACTCATTTTGAGGACAAAGGATGCACCTATTTCTACTCAATCAACTAAGCACACAAGGTGTATTACATCCTTTTGGGATACTCCAATCACGTGATGTGGTTGAGAAATAGTCTAGCTCTAGACTATAAATGAAGCGCTTGTTGGGAGGTAACCCAACAGTTTTTAACATTTTTGTGAAATCTTAGTTTGCTTTGTTATATATTATATAGTTTAAAAGTGTGCTTTATTTTGTTTGTTTTATAGGAATGCAACTTGGAACTTGAAGATCAAGTTTGATTCAAGATGTTACAATCATGAGTTTGATTCTAAAGTCTCTTTTTCTTAAGCATTTCTTACATATAAGAATGTTTAACATGAGTATTATGTGCCATATGAGGTGTTTGAGAAGTTGGAATTTGATGACAATTACTATTCATGGTTGATAAACTTTTTGAGCAAAAAGGTCATTTGGTGATTCAATGAGATTATATGATGTTGGCCTTGTTTTTATGCTTAATATGCTTAAAGAAACATGTGTGCATAATTGGTTTGAAAAGTACATTCAAATTTTGCAAAATATGCATCTTTGAAAATTCATGCTCAATCCATGCAATATGTTGCGATTTAGATGCAAAATTTGAGACAATTTTGTTTGCACATGTGTATGTTCATGATTCAAACTTGTTCCTTGTGTTAAAATGTTCAAAAACATGTTAAATTTGAGTTTGAAAGTGTTGCAGAAAATAGCATAAACCAATGGAACAGTAACCTGCAAAACTAAAAAATCACTGCCTATTGCAGGAAGTGATACGCGCAACAGAGATAGCGCAGGAGTCTGCCGCGTATCGCTGACACATATCAACTTCTGGGAGCTTCGCACGATACGCTGCACAGAGATACGCAGCAAGGTTAATGGATATGCGGATACATAGACGTGGATCACTATTCAAAGTGGTTTTTCATGATCATTTTCATTGGTTTTCAATTGGTTCACATACAACATGTGTTTCATGATGTGCATACATGTTTTGGACACTAAAATAACCACTTTAACATATTCCAATCTTGCATGTTCATAGTTAAGCTTAGTTTGTAATTTTGAATACATGGCATGAATGATTGATTTTTTATATGAAGCAACTTTGACTAAGTTTCGTTAGCATTTTACTTCATCAATACATGATACATTTGCTATATGTTTTGTTTTTAAAATTTCACCCCCGTGGAGCCACATTGAATAAACTAAGTGTGGGGAAATTTAAAGCTTTCAAGTCTGCCATGTTCAAGTTGTGTTTCACGAGCTATTCTTTTATAAACTAACATAGCATTTGAGCTTGAGACAAAGTTAATGAGCAAAGTGTGGACCAAATGTGGAATATGATGAAGCATTGCAAAGAGGAACTTGCCAAAGGCCAATTGACTTCAAAGACATCAACAATATCAATTTAAGGATTCTCAAACCAAGCAAGGGGAGTTTTCTTATTTCATATTTTATTCTTAACTTTTCCTTTACACATTGAGGAGAGTGTATCATTTTAAATGTGGGGGGAAGGTGTAAGATATTGTTTGGTTTAGGATTTGGAGTAAAGAGTATTAAGATATTGTTGTGGTAAAATATGGCCAACATTTTTGAAAAGTTGCTTCTTTAACATGTTTCATGCCATACACTTGTTAAATTCCTTTACTTTTGAAGTAATTTATACAACTTTGCTTGAATATATTTTACAATGACATGAGAAATAGTTATTATGTGATTAGGAGTTTTGTTTCTAAGAAAGTATATCGTGTAACATGGTTGTAATTATGTCTTGATTTGGCATGTTTGATTTTAAATTTCTTTTTTTTACTTAATTTTACATTATTAAGTGATAAGATATGGACAAAAAAAAAAAGTATACTTAGTTGAATAAAGGGACAAGTATGTTATGAAGTTCAATAATCAATGTTTACTTACTACTATTCCAATGATTCAAAATGCTTAGTAATCGGGAATCTTCATCACAAAATGTCGATTTTCGTGTCAAACGGGAATTGAATTAAGAGTATACATAGCAAGTTTGATTGAAGGTGAATTGTTGAGTACGGGTCTTCATCACAAAATGTCAATCCTTTCATCAAAAGGCAATTTCACTTCTCAAACTAAGCATTAAGTTGTGATGAAAATGATAAAAGTGTTGAGTAACCGGGGGTTTTCATCAACAAATGTCAACCTTCGCGTCAAAAGACACTTGCCATTATAAAATGCAACATGTCCCTCTTGCTTATAATTGAAATATACATGATTGTCCATATTGAATACTTAGGATGTGAAATTTTTTAAAGCCAAGAAATTTGGTTGAATAGGTTTTAATTTTGATATAATTACTTCCCTTTTACTTGGTATTATTAGTATTAGAAACTTTACAAGGAATTGCATAATGCCTATTTGCTTTATATCGTGGAATTGCATTCAACAAGGAGGCATAGTCATTTCAAACTCTTGAATCATTATTTGATCTTTTGATTTTCAAATTGCTTGAGGACAAGCAATGATTCAAGTGTGGGGGAGTTTGACAAGTAATAAATTTACCTATTTTTGTATAATATTTTATATGTTTTAAGTATGTTTTTAGTAATTTTGATATTAGAATGGCTCAATTTCATTATTTATCATCAAATCAAGGTTTGCTTCAAAAAATTAGGGTTTTTGGTCCGGAAATTTGGACTTTGAGGCAGAAATATTATTTTGAGCAAATTAATGCCCAAGTTTATTTGAATATGCAGGAAAATGATGATTAAACACAATTTGGATCAATTGAAGCCCAAAAAATATCAAATTCAAAGTTGATTCAAGTTTTACTAATTTGATCATTTAAGCTTAGAATTTCTAGCAATTATTTTCTTCATCAAAATCTACCAAGCAAAATTATGGTGGTGGAAAAATGTCTCAAGGGCATTATAGGAATAGCAAAAAATTAAAAAGGGCAAAAAGGTAAAAAAGAAGTGATACGCGGCACAAGATACACCAAATAAATTTACCAAACGGCAAAAACTTGATTATGAGTTTAGGTTCTATCAAAATATAGCAATAAATCCACTTAAAATCACACAAATGAGTAATAAAATTTATAACCTAATGCTCGATTCCGCAAGTGCACGGGTCAATTGTAGTTGTGACGAGTATTAGGGTCGATCCCACGAGGAAACATGAACTAGCAACTACCTAAAGCTACTAACTTGCTTTATTATCTAGACAATCAAACTTTGAGTGGTGAAGAAATGGTAGGAAAATCAAGTTCAAGTAGACAAAACAATGAAGAAACTAGTTAAACAAAGTTGACTAGGCTTAGGAATCCACTAAATACGAAAGTTTAGCTTATGACCATATGATGTTTATTCAAGTTTAGGATTCAATTCCATTTTACTCCAAACTAGATCTCTCTATGAAATGGAAGACTACTAATACATGAGCTTTCCTACTCTCGTGGTAAAGTCTAGCATGCATTAGTTCATTTAACTCATGAATTGTGGCTTTAAATCCTTAATCCACCTATGTGAATCACTACTCTCGTGAGATTCAACATAAGTTCCATTTACTCTTTCCATTGTTAAGTGCAAATCTCTTTGTCAAATAACAACTAGATGACTTGAAGTTGGTAGCTAATCAACAACAAGTGTTAAGACCAAGTAAATGAATAAGCAAGAATAAAGTTGGCCATAAACCAATTATCATATTATAGTTTCATCCTAAACCTAGTTGAAATCAACTTAGTTCAACATGATGAAGATAATATTAAGCACATAAATGAAAGTAAACAAGCATGCATGAATGAAACTAAAAGGAATAAGGTTAGAGTTGCTCATTTGGTGGACTGAACTTGGCTCCAAAACTTATCCTTGCATTTCATCAAACATGTTGAATACAAAGTAGTTCCTTCAAAGTCTTGTTACAAGAATATGATTTTGCCTACTACAAAACTAAGAAAGAAAATCTACTCTAAGTATTTACAAGGAGTGCTCCTCCTACCAAGCTCTAGTTCTAAGCTTTTTCAAGCATCAAACTAAGCATAGAACTAAGCACAACAAAGGCATGTATTTATAGAAATAACCCTAGCTCAAGTCCTTGTCCAAGTTGGAGACATAATGATGAAATTGATTCCTTTGGCCTCCAAAGTCTTCCTTGAGCTTTGTGTTATCTTCTAGGGCTTCCCAAAATGCAACTGGACATTGAAATTATCTGCAAAAGTTGTGTGAACAAACTGCAAGTTGAAGAGAGCCGAAATCTGCAAGTTAGTGTCGATATGCGTCTGTGATATGCGAATGATCTGCCCCGTATCGCTAGGCGCGTATCGCTCCCTTTTACTATTTTGCCCTTTTTATTTTTTGGTTTTTCCTACAATGCCCTTGAAACATTTTTCTACCATTTGAACCATAATTTGCTTGGCAGATTTTGATGAAGAAAATTATTGTCGAAAATTCCAAGTTTAAATGATCAAATTAGTACAACTTGAATCAACTTTAAATTCGATATTCTTTGAACTTCAATTGATCCAAATTGTATTTAATCATCATTTTCCTGCACAATCAAATAAACTTGGGCATTAATTTGCTCAAAATAATATTTCTGCCTCAAAATCCAAATTTCCGGACCAAAAACCCTAATTTTGGAGCAAACTTTTATTTGATGATAAATAATGAAATTGAGGCATTCTAATATCAAAATTACTAAAAACATACTTAAAACATATATAAAATATTATAAAAAAATAGGTAAATTCATTACTTTTCAAACTGCCCCACACTTGAATCATTGCTTGTCCTCAAGCAATTGGAAAATCAAGAGATCAAATAATGATTCAAGGTTTGAAATAACCAATGCCACATTGATGAATATAATCCCACAAGATATAATAAATAGGCATTATGCAATTCCTTGTAAAGTTTCTAATTCTAATAATACCAAGTAAAAAGGAAGTAATTATTTCAATATTAAAACTATGTTCAACAAAATTTCAATGCTTTACAAAATTTTACACACTAAGTATTCAATATATACAATCATATACAATTTCAATTTATACACTATAGGGACCTTTTGCACTTTTGTAATTTATAAGTGTCTTTTGACGCGAAGGTTGACATTGGTAGATAAAAACCCCGGTAACTCAACACTTTGGTCATTTTAACCACAATTTAGTGCTTATTTTGAGAGATGATATTGCCTTTTGATGAAAGGATCGACATTTTATGATGAAGACTCCTTATTACTCAACAATTCACTTTCAATTAAAATTGCTTTGCATACTCTTAACTCAATTGCCGTTTGACGCGAAAATTGACATTTGTGATGAAGATTCCCGGTTACTAAGCAATTTGAATCATTGGAGTAGTAATAAATAGACATTTATCATTTGAACATCATAACATACATGTCCCTTTATTCAAATAAGTATACTTGTTGTCCATATCCACCACTTAATGATGTAAAATTAAGTAAAGAAAAGAAATTTAAAATAAAAAATGCCAAATCAAGACATAATTATAACCATTTT
Source organism: Mitragyna speciosa (assembly GCA_024721245.1). Taxonomy (NCBI): domain Eukaryota; kingdom Viridiplantae; phylum Streptophyta; class Magnoliopsida; order Gentianales; family Rubiaceae; genus Mitragyna; species Mitragyna speciosa. The sequence continues at coordinate 18,218 of JAMWEH010001696.1, read as the reverse complement.
ACAAGATATACTTTCTTAAAAACAAAACTTCTAATCACATAATGACTATTTCTCATATTCTTGTAGAAAATATTCAAGCAAAGTTGCATGAATTACTTCAAAAAGTAAAGGAATTTAACAAGTTCATGGCATGAAAACATGTTAAAGAAGCAAATTTCAAAAAAAATTTTTTTAAGCCAATTAAAAAAAAATAAATTTAAGCCATATTTTACCAAAACAATATCTTGACACTATTTACTCCCAATCCCAACCAAACATATTCTTATACCTTCCCCCCACACTTAAATGAAACATTGTCCTCAATGTGTAAAGGAAAAGTTAAGAATGAAATATGAAACAAGAAAACTCCCCTTGCTTGGTTTGAGAATCTTTAAGTTGATATTGTTCATATCGTTGAAGTCCATTGGTCTTTGGGAAGTTTCTCTTTGCGATGCTTCATCATATTTCACATTTGGTCCACACCTTACTCATTGACCTTGTCTCAAGCTTAAAAATACTCAAATGCTATGTTAGATGATAAATAGATGGCTAATGAAGCACAAGATCACCATAGCATGCTGAAAAGCTTTGATTTCCCCCACACTTAGTTTATTCAATGTGGTTCCAAGGGGTTGAAAATTTTAAGGATAAGTAATATGAGCAAATGTATTATGCATTGATGAAGTAAAATGCTAAAGAAACTTGGTCAAAGTTGCTTCATATAAAAAATCAACCATTCATGCCATGTATTCAAAATTACAAACTAAACTTAACTATGAACATGCAAGATTGGAACATGTTAAAGTGCTTATTTTAGTGTCCAAAACATGTATGCAAATCATGAAATACATGTTGCAAGTGAACCAATTGAAAACCAATGAAAATGAACATGAAAAACCAATTTGAACAGTGATCCGCGTCTGTGTATCCGCGTATCACTTAAGCTTGCTGCGTATCTCTGTGCAGCATATCATGCGAAGCTCCCAGAAGTTGATACGCGTCAACGATACGTAGCGGACTCCCGCGTATCTCTGTGGCGCGTATCACTTCCTGCAACTGGCAGTGATTTTTTGTTTTTGCAGGTTACTATTCCATTGGTTTATTCCTTTTTCTGTAGTACTTTCAACTTTAAATATAACATGTTTTTGAACACATTAACACTAGGAACAAGTTTGAATCATGAAAATACATATGTGCAAACAAAATGTTCTCAAATTTTGCATCAAAATCACAACACATTGCATGGATTGAGCATGAATTTTAAAAATACATAAATTGCAAAATCTGAACGTACTTTCCAAACCAATTATGCACACATGTTTCTTTAAGTATATTAAGCATTCAAACAAGGCCAAACTACATATAATCTCATTGAATCACCAAATGACCTTTTTGCTCAAAAAGTTTATCAATCATGAATAGTAATAATTTTCCTCAATTTCCAATCTTCTAAAACACCTCATATAGCGCATAATACACATGTTAAACATTCTCATTAGCATGAAACGTTAAAGAAGAATGATTTTAAGAATCAAACTAATGATTGAAACCTCTTGAATCAAACTTGATCTTCAAATTCCAATTTGCATATCTACAAGACATACAAAACAAATATACTTTAAACATACTTTAAACTTACATAATACATGTCAAAACAAATTAAACTTTCACAAAAATATGAATAAACATTGGGTTGTCTCCCAACAAGTGCTTGATTTATAGTCTAGAGCTAGACTATTTCTCAACCACATCACGTGATTGGAGTATCCCACAAAGGATGTAATACACCTTTTGTGCTTAGTTGATTGAGTAGAAATAGGTGCATCCTTTGTCTCAAAATGAGTGCTCCAATGTCCATAATCCATTGTGCAATTTTACCTATGACATGGAAACACTTAAAAAGGTTTTCATAGCCATGGTTGGCTATGTCTTTCTCTTGTGTTAGTATCCTTTCAATACCAAGAAAATCGAAATCACAAGTGAAAGGAGAGTCATTATACACTTTATTTTTTTACTTTTGAATTTTCAATTCCCTCATCAAGAGCAAGTTCATTCATGTATTCAAAAGTAGATGAAACAAATAATTGATCATCAATATGCATATTTTCAACTTCTTCTTCACACATAGTATCATTCTCTTTATTCACATGCTCTTGCACATATTCAAAAGTAGAATCATCAAGCATTTCTTTGCATTCATTTTCATGAAATTCATGCATGATTTCATAAGTGGGGGATTCCAAATGTTGAACATTTTGGTCTATTTCTCTGCTTGCAGCCATATTTCCCACACATGCATGTTCATGAATTCCATTATCAGGCTCAAAATCGTGTTTAAGCATAGAGGTGTCTAGTGAATTTTTATAAGTTTCTAAGGGTGGTTGAATTAACCCACAATTATACTTCTCATGATCACCACCACACATGGAACAAATAGAAGCATATTCATCATAAACACCATAATGTTCCGTGTTAGTCACATTATTGGCACATACACCTCTTTGACATTTAACTTCATTTTCATCAAAAGTAGGATTATTGAGCAAAGTATCATTGATTTCCACATTCCTACTTTCAACTACATGATCTTGAACATGGACATTTCCAACACATGGTGGCTCTACATTTATTTTATTGTCTTTTTGCATTGATTCCTCATTCCTAGAGTTCAAAGCTTCTCTCATTTTAGCAAAATGGTCATCCAATCTCCTACTCATGTTATCTATTTCATCCATATTTGTATTAGACTTCATGTTCAAGGATGAATTTTGTTCAACACAAGTAGGTAGATTTGGTTGATTCCTTTGGTTCATCCACCCCAAATTATCATTTTGAGCATAATGTTCATATTGAGGGGAATAAGTGCAATTATTTCCAAATTGTACATGATCATTATATCTACATTCAAAATTGGCATGATGTCCTCCACAAATAGTACAACATGGATTGTTTACACTAGAATCATAACCAAATCTATTCATTAGCATGCCTTCCAACATATCCATTTGTGATTTTAACATGTGTACCTCATCATTAAAAGGCATACCTCTATGAATACTAGACTTGTATTCATTATATGGCCAATAGTTGTTCCAATAGGAGTTGCCTTCCATGTGTTTGATGAAATGATTGAATGACTTCTAGTTTGTTTTCACCTTCTTTCACTTTTGATTTACAAGGTACCTACAAAACACAAGATATCAAAATAAGAAAAACTAAAAAATGTCTAGACTAATAAAGTGTGTATTTGCCCTGCTATTGCCAAAGTTTCAATGTTTCCCCGGCAACGGCGCCAAAAACTTGATTGTGAGTTTAGGTTACTATCAAAATCATGCACAAATCAACACAAACAAGTAATAAAATTTATAACCTAATACTCGTTCCACAAGTGCACGGGTCAATTGTAGTTGTGATGAGTATTAGGGTCGATCCCACGAGGAAACGTGAACTAGCAACTACCAAAGCTACTAACTTGCTTTATTATCTAAGCTATCAAACTTAGAAGGGTGAAATGGAAGGAAAATCAATTTCAAGTAAACAAACAATGAAGAAACTAGTTAAACAAAGTTGACTAGGCTTAAGAATTCACCAAATATGAAAGTTAAACTTATGACCAATATGATTTTTACTCATGTTTAGGATTCCATTCCATTTTTACTCCAAACTAGATCCTCTATGAATGGAAGACTACCGATACATGAGCTTTCCTACTCTCGTGGTAAAGTCTAGCGTGCATTAGTTCATTAAACTCATGAATTGTGGTTTTAAACCATAATCCACCTATGTAAATCACTACTTTCGTGAGATTCAACATAAGTTCCATTTACTCTTTCTATTGTTAAGTGCAAATTTCTTTGTCAAATAACAACTAGATGAGTTGAAGTTGGTAGCTAATCAACAACAAGTGTTAAAGACCAAGTAAATGAATAAACAAGAATAAAGTTGGCCATAAATTAATTCATTTCATATTATAGCTTCATCCTACACCGAGTAGGAATCAACTTAGTTCAACATAATTAAGATAATATTAAGCACATAAATGAAAGTAAACAAGCATGCATGAATGAAACTAAAAGGAATAAGGTTAGAGTTGCTTATTTGGTGGATGAACTTGGCTCCAAAGCTTGTCCTTGCATTTCATCAAACATGTTGAATACAAAGTAGTTCCTCCAGAGTCTTGTTACAAGAATATGATTTTGCCTACTACAAAACTAGGAAAGAAAACCTACTCTAAGTATTTACAAGGAGTGCTCCTCCTACCAAGCTATAGTTCTAGCTTTCTCAGGCATCAAACTAAGCATAGAACTAAGCATAACAAAGGCATGTATTTATAGAAATAACCCTAGCTCAAGTCCTTGTCCAAGTTGGAGACATAATGATGAAATTTGATTCCTTTGGCCTCCAAAGTCTTCCTTGAGCTTTGTGTTATCTTCTAGGGCTTCCCAAAATGCAACTGGACGTTGGAATTCTCTGCAAAAGTTGTGTGAACAAGCTGCAAGTTGAAAAGAGCCGAAATCTGCAAGTTGGTGTCGATACGCGTCTGTGATACGCAGATGATCTGCCGCGTATCGCTAGGTGCGTATCGGTCCCTTTTACCATTTTGCCCTTTTATCATTTGGTTATTCCTATAATGCCCTTGAGACATTTTTCCACCATTTGAACCATAATTTTCTTGGTAGATTTTGATGAAGAAAATTATTGCCGGAAATTCCAAGTTTAAATGATCAAATTAGTACAACTTGAATTAACTTTGAATTCGATATTTTTTGAACTTCAATTGATCCAAATTGTATTTAATCATTATTTTCCTGCACAATCAAATAAACTTGGGCAGTAATTTGCTCAACATAATATTTCTGCCTAAAAATCTAAATTTCCGGACCAAAAACCCTAATTTTGGAGCAGACTTTGATTTGATGATAAATAATGAAATTGAGCCTTTCTAATATCAATATTACTAAAACATACTAAAAACATACTTAAAACATATATAAAATATTATAAAAAATAGGTAAATTTATTACTTATTCCTTATTCTTTATTCCTTTTAGTTTCATTCATGCATGCTTGTTTACTTTCATTTTTGTGCTTAATATTATCTTAATCATGTTGAACTAAGTTGATTCCTACTAGGTGTAGGATGAAGCTATAATATGAAATGAATTAATTTATGGCCAACTTTATTCTTGTTTATTCATTTACTTTGTTTTTAACACTTGTTGTTGATTAGCTACCAACTTCAAGTCATCTAGTTGTTATTTGACAAAGAAATTTGCACTTAACAATGGAAAGAGTAAATGGAACTTATGTTGAATCTCACGAAAATAGTGATTTACATAGGTGGATTATGGTTTAAAACCACAATTCATGAGTTTAATGAACTAATGCATGCTAGACTTTACCACGAGAGTAGGAAAGCTCACGTATCGATAGTCTTCCATTCATAGAGAGATCTAGTTTGGAGTAAAAATGGAATTGAATCCTAAACATGAGTAAAAATCATATTGGTCATAAGTTTAACTTTCATATTTGGTGAATTCTTAAGCCTAGTCAACTTTGTTTAACTAGTTTCTTCATTGTTTGTTTATTTGAAATTGATTTTCCTACCATTTCACCCCTTCTAAGTTTTATAGTTTAGATAATAAAGCAAGTTAGTAGCTTTGGTAGTTGCTAGTTCACATTTCCTCGTGGGATCGACCCTAATACTTTCCCTACTACAATTGACCCGTGCACTTGCGGAAAGGGGTATTAGGTTATAAATTTTATTAATTGTTTGTATAAATTTTACTTAATTTTGATAGTACCTAAACCTCACAATCACTCATGTTATCTATTTCATCCATATTTGCATTAGACTTTAATTCCCAAGATGAATTTTGTTTAACACAAGTAGGTAGATTTGGTTAATTGCATTGGTCCATCCACCCCAAATTATCGTTTTGAGCATAATGTACTTTGTGGTGAATAAGTGCAATTATTACCAAGTTGTACGTGATTATTATATCCACATTCAAAATTTGCATGATTACCTCCACAAATAGTACAACAAGGAATATTTACACTAGTATCATAGCCAAATCTATTCATTAGCATGCCTTCCAATGTATCCATTTGCGATTTTAACATTTGTACCTCATCATTAAAAGACATAAATCCATGAATAGTAGACTTGTATTGCTTATTTGGCCAATAGTTGTTCCATTGAAAGTTGCCTTCCATATGTTTGATGAAATCTTGATACTTCTTGTTTGTTTTCACATTCTTTCACTCTTGATTTACAAGGTACCTACAAAACACAAAACACAAGATATCAAAATAAGAAAAACAAAAAAAAAGTCTAGACTAATAAAGCTTGTTTTTGCCTTGATATTGCCAAGATTTCAATGTTTCCCCGGCAACGGCACCAAAAACTTGATTGTGAGTTTAGGTTATATCAAAATATAGCAATAAATCCACTTAAAATCACACAAACAAGTAAAAAAATTTATAACCTAATACTCGTTCCGCAAGTGCACGGGTCAATTGTAGTTGTGACGACTATTAGGGTTGATCCCACGAGGAAACATGAATTAGCAACTACCTAAGCTACTAACTTGCTTTATTATCTAGACAATCAAACTTTGGTGGTGAAGAAATGGTAGGAAAATCAAGTTCAAGTAGACAAAACAATGAAGAAACAAGTTAAACAAAGTTGACTAGGCTTAGGAATCCACTAAATACGAAAGTTTAGATTATGACCATTATGTGTTTATTCAAGTTTAGGATTCAATTCCATTTTTACTCCAAACTAGATCTCTCTATGAATGGAAAACTACTAATACACGAGCTTTCCTACTCTCGTGGTAAAGTTTAGGATGCATTAGTTTATTTAACTCATGAATTGTGGCTTTAAACCTTAATCCACCTATGTGAATCACTACTCTCGTGAGATTCAACATAAGTTACATTTACTCTCTCCATTGTTAAGTGCAAATTTCTTTGTCAAATAACAACTAGATGACTTGAAGTTGGTTGCTAATCAATAACAAGTGTTAAAGACAGAGTAAATGAGTAAACAAGAATAAAGTTTTCCATAAACTAATTCATTTCATGTTATAGCTTCATCCTAAACTTAGTAGGAATCAACTTAGTTAAACATGATTAAGATAATATTATACACATAAATGAAAGTAAACAAGCATGTATGAATGAAACTAAAAGGAATAAGGTTAGAGTTGCTCATTTGGTGGATGAACTTGGCTCCAAAACTTGTCCTTGCATTTCATCAAACATGTTGAATACAAAGTAGTTCCTCCAAAGTCTTGTTACAAGAATATGATTTTGCCTACTACAAAACTAGGAAAGAAAATCTACTCTAAGTATTTACAAGGAGTGCTCCTCCTACCAAACTCTAGTTCAAGCTTTTTCAAGCCTTAGACTAAGCATTGAACTAAGCATAACTAAGGCATGTATTTATAGAAATAACCGTAGCTCAAGTCCTTGTCCAAGTTGGAGACATCATGATGAAATTTGATTCCTTTGGCTTCCAAAGTCTTCCTTGAGCTTTGTGTTATCTTCTAGGGCTTCTCAAAATGCAGCTAGACATTGGAATTATTTGCAAAAGTTGTGTGAACAAGCTACAAGTTGAAGAGAGCTGAAATCTGCAAGTTGGTGCCGATACACGCCTGCGATACGCAGATGATCTGCCGCGTATCGTGTGCCGCGTGTCACTCATTTTTTACCTTTTTGCCCTTTTTAATTTTTGGCTATTCCTATAATTCCCTTGAGACATTTTTCCACCATTTGAACCATAATTTTGCTTGGTAGATTTTGATGAAGAAAATAATTGCCGAAAATTCCAAGCTTAAATGATCAAATTAGTACAACTTGAATCAACTTTGAATTTGATATTCTTTGAGCTTCAATTGATCCAAATTGTGTTTAATCATCATTTTCTTGCATAATCAAATAAACTTGGGCATTAATTTTCTCAAAATAATATTTCTTCCTCAATGTCCAAATTTCCTGACCAAAAACCCTAATTTTTTGAAGCAAACCTTGATTTGATGATAAATAATGAAGTTGAGCCATTCTAATATCAAAATTACTAAAAACATACTAAAAACATACTTAAAACATATAAAATATTATACAAAAATTGGTGAATTTATTACTTGTCAGCTACAAAGGGTAAGGTCGTAGCTGTGTGTGAGGTCAATGCCAGTACTTGGGTAATGACTTGAGAAGCTGAAGATAAGACACTTTCAAGGAGCCATTTATTGCAAGCCTTCCATAACTTCCAGCAAATACAGATTAGGATGAGTTGAGTGAGTTGTCCCTTTGCTGAAGAGGAAATGTAGCTCCACCAGCTTTGAAGAATACTATAAACATCTAAGTTTGGAAATGAAGTAACATAAAAAAGGCAACCAAAATATCTCCAAACTTCTTGAGCCAATTTACAGTTAGAGAATGAGTGGTTCAACTCATCAGTATGCTGATAAAAAGGGCACTTTGAGGGCAAGTGAGATCCAAATTTTTCCAAAATGTCAAGATAAGGCTGATGAGAATTTAGTAGGTGCCACATAACTTTAGAAATCTTGGTTGGTATGCGATAGTCCCAGATAAGCTTGCATGATATCCGAGTGGCCCTTTTGCACCTTATTAGGTCATAACAAGAAGTTAGCTCGAAATCACCATCAGAGCAAGGCTGCCAGATAAATCTATCACAGCCCCTAGAGAGCGTGATTTTTGTGCCTAAGAGTTGGACCTATTCATGCAGAGATAGTGAAGAGCTAATATCTGTGAGGTGCCATGCACCATCGAAGAAGACATCCCTCAAGGCTAATTATTCTTGCTGCAATGAACTCCTATCTAATGCTAGAGGTCCTGCTCTTATCTAGTTATCATACCAGAAAAAGCAATTCCCTTGTCGAACTAGAAGTCTCAAGTTGCTCTCCACAAAATCTCTGCCCGCCAACATTCGTTTCCAAACAGAAGAGTCATTAATCTTTGGCTGTATACAGATCGGATGTAGGTTTTAGGAACCATATTTAGAGGCCAAAAACCTGGACTAAAGGGTTTGAGTGGTGCAAAACTTCCACCAGAGCTTACAGCTAAGAGCTTGCATAATGTCAAATAAGCTCCGAATGCCAAAACCATTTTCTTCTGTTGGGAAGGTAATATTCTTCCAGAACACCCAATTGCGCTTATTGGCATCTTCAAATTTCCCCAAAAGAAGTCTGCCACAAGTTTTTCGAGTTGGTAGATGATTTTCTTAGGAGGCTCCATCACTTCTAATAGATGTAATGGTATTGATGATAGCACATGCTTTATGAGGATTAGGCGACCTCCTGGAGATAGCATTTTGGCCTTCCATCCAACCAACTTTTACTCAAACTTATCAATTAAGCCTTGAAAGTAAGATGCCTTCTTTTTTCCTTTATATAGATTGCAGCCAAAATAAACAAAAGGAAGCTTCTTCCTTGGTATACTAGAAATCCTTGTGATAGATCTACAGAGTGCTACACCAGCACGCTCAGGGATGACATAGAAGCTTTTGGATTTATTGACTTTCTATCTTGAGCTTCTTTGGTAGAGGTCAATGAAATCCAATAAGCTCTTTACAGACCTCCTATTGCCCCTAGTAAAAATAATAATATCATCTGCAAACATGAGATGTGAGATAGGGAAACAGCTCAGAGAGACAAAGAAAGAGTGTGTGATGCTTTGTGAAGCCTTAGCTTTGAGACCTCTAGAAAGGGCCTCTGAAACCAAGATGAACAAAAGAGGGAAAGTGGGTCTTCCTGTTTAAGCCCCTTGCTAGCTTTAAAGAAGCCATTGGCCTTGCCATTTATCAATACTGAGAACCAACTAGTGGACAAATGGTTAACCATCAGAGAGATGAAAGTTTGGTGAAAGCCAAATTTTTAAGTAGAGTCACCAGAAAATGCCAATTGACACAATCAAAAGCCTTCATCATATCAAGTTTGAGAATCAAGTTATGTCCCCTAACTTTCTTGTCAATTGATCGAATAAGCTCTTGAGCCAGTAGAAAATTATTAGCCATGTCTCTACCTTCAACAAAGGCAAACTGTTCATCAGATATAAGAGTAGGCAATATGGGCTTAAGTCTATTGCTTAATATCTTGGTAAAAATTTTACTCAAGAAATTGCAAAGACTAAGGGGCTAAAAATCTACAAAAGAGGAAAAAGTCTCTTTTTTAGGAATTAAAACAATGAGTGTGCTTGCAATTGCTAGCAGGATAGGGACACCAGCCCAAAAGTCCTATATAGCCTGTAAAAGGTCAACAATGATGAAATCCCAACAATGTCTAAAAAAGTGTCCAGTGCAACCATTAGGTTCAAGTGCACTATCACAATCCAGTTGGAATACCACCTTCTTTACTTCTTGCAAAGATACTGGGGCTATCAGTAAATTGTTCTGAGTCTCAGAAACTAGATGAGGGATATAAAGAGTGATCTCCTCTTGAGCGGCACTGTCATGATCAGTGTCATCCTGAGAAAGTCTTGAAAAAAAGAAATCGTAGATTGATTAATTTGTGTCTCATCATCAAGCCAAACGCCGTCAGCATTTTTTATCTTTTGACCAGAGAGACATGCTCTCTTTTGAATCAAAGAGGCGTGAAAGAATTTAGTGTTTGAATTGCCTTCTCGAAGCCATTTAATGTGTGCTTTTTGTCTCCAAAAGGTTTCTTCTTGCATTAGAGCCTATGATAGTGTATCTTGAGCCTTGCTCCATTGCATACGATTGAGATCTGTAGGGTCTTATTTGTATGCCAATTCCATGCATCTAAGGTTTTCTTTTGCCACTGTGACTTTATCAAAAACATTACCAAAAACATTTTTGTTCCAATCATGAAGACATACCTTAAGTCTATGAAGCTTCAAGGAGAACCAAAGCATTCTTAAAGCTTCAATTGGCAAATCCTAATTTTGCTGAGTGGTTGGTATTAAGGAGGAATGGCTAAGCCACATACTTTGGAATTGGAAAGGCTTAGGGATGTTTGAAGCTTGGGCAGTGAATTGAAGCAACAATGGTGAATGGTCTGAAGTGCATCTGTTCAAATGTTGGACTGTGGAGCAAGGAAATAATCTAAGCCAATTGCTGTTGCATAAGACCCTATCCAATCTCTTCCAAATATGCCTTCCTTGTTTGACTCAAATCCAGATATATAATCCGCCCACAATGGAGATATTCTGCAATGAAGCTACTTGAATAAAATTATTAAAATCAGCCATGGAAAGTAAGTTTTGAGTAGCTTGACCCAAATATTCCTCCAAAGAGGAAATGGTGTTAAAATCACCACCCCCAATCCATGGATGGTTATTAATGGCTGCCGCAATTTAAGTTAACTCAGACCATAGAACCTGGAATTCCGCCCTTGTACACTTTGCATATATGAAAGATAAGTAGATTACTTCACTCCAAGAATCATGGGATAATGCAAGATGAAGAAATTGCTCTTTATTAGAAATAAGAAATGCATGAAAGCTAGCACTCCAGAAAACTCATATTTTATTTGATTGATTGAAAAACCTGATGAAAAACCTAAGCGTTCTTGAAATTCAAGAAAACGAAAAGCAGGAAAGCATAGATTCTAAAACTACAAGAAAAGAGACCTTATGATAACGGATTAGCTTCTTTAGACAACGTAAAGAAGCAGCCCAGCTATACTTCTAATATTCCAAATGAGAGCTTTAATCATCGCAACAATGAGATGTAGAAGTTTGAGGGACTTTTGATGCATTTTTGGTAAAAACTATCCTTGGTAGAGAAATATACTAGCGTTGTCTAGACTTTTTGCTAGTTTGGTGATCTGAGATAGGAGATAACTTCCTAGCTATGAGAGCCTAGAAAATTTTAAAGTCTTCCACTAGAAAATATGCATTCAATGAATGGGTAGGTTGCTTCTCAGAGTCAGATACAGCATCTTCTCGGAGATTCTTTTCTTGTTTTTTTTCGGAACAACCAAGATGGCATCATCTATGAGAGAAGAAGATAGGTTGTTGGGTGCTTCTTGAATGACTTGTTCAGAATTGGCATTATTCAAGTAATGATAGTCAATGCTCATCTGTTGTTCACCTTGCACGATGGTTTTTTGCAGACTAGAGGGACTAGCAACAATAGAATTCTCAAGAAGCATAGGATCAAGCCTGGAAGTAGGGGCTCTACTTGGAGACTTGTTTTGCAGTAACCTCATTTCAGGCAAAGGAGATGGGGACTGGTTACATTCACAGTTGTAGCAGTGGTTGTTGGGAGATTTTTTGGGACATAGAACTTCTGGTCTTGAGGTTTTTCTTTGGCATTTGTAGGGCACGAACCAACTTCTTTGGACAAAGTTCTAAAAATCGTTTGTGATAGGAAGACTCAGCATGGCCAATGCGAGAACAAGTATGACAATAACAGGGAATATTTTCAAAATCAACCTTTTGCTGTAGACCCAAATCATCATCGCCAATCTGGATTCTTGATTTTTGTTCTAACTTGACATCAATCTTAATAAGAACTCTAGCCGCCGAGGGACGCTTAAGAGACAAAATTTCCTCATCAATCTTTAGCAATATGCCAAAGAGACCACCTATCATATTGAGATATCTGGGGTAAAAAAAAAAGTAGTGGTAAACCTGGGAAATTAATCCACACAGGAGCAAGAGATGAATCGTGATCTGGCCAAAAGTTAATGGTCCATTTTGACAAAGCCATTGGCAAGTTATTGATAAACCAAGAGCATCTACACCAAAGTCTAGTGAAATCTTCATTCAGCATCGATTGAAGCAGCACATGTTTTTTATCTAACAAGCCTACAGGACAGTTGCCTTTGAGGCCCAAGGGAACTATGAATTTCCTAATTGCATCCATGGAAGGCCTTCCTGCTACAAAACACCTGATCAAGGAGTTTTAAAAAGGCTGTGAAAGTGAAATCATTTCCTGGCAATATAGCTTTAGACACGACTCTCCTCTATGCATGGCAAGAGTACAAATTGTTGTAGATGGAGTAGTTGAGTTGCTGGATTGGTGGGTCGTGTTGACGTTGGAGGAGGCTGTTCAACTAGCAGTGGTTGGCCTACAAGCGGCAAAGTGGCCGCCATGAAGGAGGAGGAGGTTCAAAATTTAAATAGAAGTTTGTTATAACTAATGGCTGGAGAGCGTTTTCAACTAGAGAGCCTTTTTTTAGCATATTTAGTCCTATTGACCAGTCTTATCAAAATCTTACCAAAATCCAGTCACATGATACTCACGTCCTGGTAATAAAAGTTTTCAAAAAAATAAAAAAAAAAGAAAAAAATTTAATTGCCATAAGTTGTAATTAAAGGCACACAAATGAAAGGCAGATTTTTTCAATTTTGTCCACTTATTTATCATATGTGAACTCAAATTAGTATCTTTAATTACAACTTATGGCAATTAAAATTTTTTCTTTTTTCTAGTTGTTTTTCAAAACTTTTGTAACCAGCACGTGAGTATCACGTCACTAGATTCAGGTAAAATTTTGACAAAACTGGTCAAGAAGATTAAACATGCTAAAAAATTGAAATATTTAATACTAGATTTGCTTTAGTCCAAGCTTTTAGGGACTAAAACTGCTGATGTCCTAAACATTGGTACCAAAATTGTAATTTTGTCAACTTAATATGAAAATTGAGGTAGTTTTGTTATCTAGTTACCATCAATATATCCTTCTAATATAGCTGGATAAGATATATTATGCAAACCATATCACATGTTTTTCTTAAAATATCCCAAAGTTACAGTAGATCACTACCATATCTTGAAAGTTAACATGCAACATGTGTTATATCAGGACTTATTGTCGCGCCCCATTTTTTGAAAGGGAAAATAAAATAATAAAATGATAAAGTGTATGAGGAGCTCAGAAAAAGGAAAATGAAGAATTAAATGTGGTTGTGTTTTATTGGAAAAAGAGAAGCATGTAAATTTTTGTAAAAATAATTTTTAGAAAAATGCTTTGTAAAAGATAATTCGATAAAATGTGACAAACAAATATTTTATTTTTGAAAACAAAAGAAAAAGGGCCTAAAATGGGACTTTGAAAATGCGACGGTTTTTGGGCCCGAAAATAAAGTCTAAAAAGGGTTTTTTAGTGAAAAAGGAGTCGCCACTTGGTATTGAGTTTTGGTGTACCAAGTCACCCGAAAATATTTTATAAAAGGTAAGAAAATTAAGAACGATTTTTTAAGGAAATGATTTTTGGAAAAAATATAGGAAAAAACAAGAAAACCCTTTTAGACGACTCCAGGTCTTTGAAAACAAGAGAAAAAGGTTCGGGAGTCACAGTTGAAGAAAGGGAAGGCAAAGGCTCGCGCCCTAAGGCACCCTTTCAACCTAGCCGAAACTAGTTGCGAGGTTTAGTCTAAATTTTCCTAATATAACCCTAAGATTTTATCGCATTTGGATGTAACTATATGAATGCAAATCTAGTCCTAAAAATGGATATCGTTAAGGGACAAAATGTTCCATTGAGGTTTAGTCGGAATTATCGCATTAATTGCGAAACCCGAGTCTAGACCTCGATGGAGTCACGAGTGTAGATGCAAAATGGATATGCAAAAGAAAAGGAAAATAGTAATATAGATAGTAAGTGAACAAAGAAAGTAGGGATGCAACATAACGGGTACGGGGACGAATGGACTCGTGACTAACTGTTCCTACTCACGGAGGGGGGAACGACATGTACGCCATCGCTTCCCACGTGAGTAGATGACTATTTCTAGTCAAATCACACAAATGACCTAAAATTCTATGTGTAGTGGAATCTAAATATTATGCACTAAAATAAATATTAAAATAGATAATAAATGATAAAATATATATAGAAAATTATGTAAAAATGGAAAAGGCCTAAAAAGAGAAAATGTGTGTGTAATGATCATGAAATGCACACAAGAAATGATTCTATCACTAAAATGACCTAAAGGTCTAGTATTGGACTAACCTATTTTCTAAAAATTCTCCGCTAGCGTTGGACTAGCGAAGAAACCGAAATTAATCACAACTAGCGTTGGACTAGTGTGACGACGATACACATATATAATAATAAAGCAAGTAAATGAATAAAACATAGGTTGAAGCAATAATCACATAAAAGCACATAATAGCACATAGGAGCACATAACATATAAGCATGATATTCTAGATGCAAAGTCCTAAAGAAAAGCAAATAAAACACATAAGCACATAGCACACATAGCACACAAAGCCTAACTATTACACCGGAGAAGCCTAATTACAATCTAAAAATAAAAGTAAAAGATAACCTATCTAGCCTATCTATTACATTTTCTATCTAAAATACATAAAATTTTTGTTAAATAGATAACCTATAAACTATCTATTACATTAACTATCTAAATACAAAATTTTACTAAATATAATATTGCCTATCTATTACATCTCTTTGAATAATAAAAATTAAATAAATAATATAACATAAATAAATGCTCACATATAAATGAAATAATAAACACTTAAAAATGCGTAAAAATAAAATAAAATAAAATAAAAAACACATAAAAACATAGAAGCACATATGAGCACATAAAAAGATAATAAAAAGAGTGATAGAGGTACCTTCCATTCGTAAACTCGGGGCAAATGCTAACAACATGAACAAATTTATCAAGGTACCACTATTTAAAGTATAAAAATGTGAAATACTTAAAATGGGGGATAAGATGTAGATTTCGAGCAAGGTTAGGGGACTTAGCATAAAATTCCAACAAGTATCTAGGACTTAAAACTAAAATTCTAACAAGTTTAGGGACTTAGAATAAAATTCCAGCAACTAGGGAGATGAAATAACAAATTACAGCAAGTTTGGGACTCTAAAAAAAAATACAGCAAGTATTTGGGCTAAAAAACAAATTCCAGTTAAGTATGGGGGTAAAAATGCAATTTTTAGCAATATTTTAGGGCCAAAATGTAATTCCAGCAAACACCATGACAAAATCATAATTTCCAGCAAGCTTAAAGGGACTAATTAAAATTCCAGCCACTAGGAAGGGTCAAAAATCAAATTTTTAGCAACATTTAAAGGCTAAAATTCAAGTTCTAGCTATTTAGGGGGCAAAAATATAAATTCCAGCAATATTATAGGGTCAAAAATACAATTCCAGCAATGCATAATAACAAAAATAAAATTTCAGCAAGATTGGGGACAAAAATGCAATTTTCAGCAACATGAGGGGTATAGAATTATAATTTCTAGACATATTAGAACATATTGTAATTAACTTAGATATAATTGAAAGAAACTACAAAATTCTAGGGGCCAACCAAAATAAAATGAGGACTTAAATAAAGTAAACTAAAGTATTGAACGGCATAATTAAACAATTAAGCATTTAAGGGGAGCAAAATGTAATATAATCAGATGAAGATAATGAAAATAAATAACTAAAGAAAAAAAATTAAGTTTCGGCTACAATTTCCCTTTTTATCCTCGGTTTCCCCCTCTTCGGATTTTTCTCTTCGGCCATTTCTCTTCGGCCATTTCTCTCCGGTTTTCTCTATTCGGTCATTCTCCTCGGATTTTTCTTTCTTCACTCTTTGTCCTCGGATTTTTCTCCTCGGCCATTCTCCTCGGCCATTTTCTCTTCGGCCATTCTCCTCGACCATTCCTCTTCGGGCATTTCTTCTTCAGTTTTTCTCTTCAGTCATTCTCCTCGGATTTTTCTTTCTTCACTCTTTGTCCTCGATTTTTCTCTTCGGCCATTCTCTCCTCGGATTTTTTCTCTTCAGTTTTTCTCTTCAGTCATTCTCCTCGGATTTTCTTTCTTCACTCTTTGTCCTCGGATATTTCTCTTCGGCCATTCTCCTCGGATTTTTCTCTTCGGCCATTCTCTCCTTGGATTTTTCTCTTCAGTTTTTCTCTTCAGTCATTCTCCTCGGATTTTTCTCTCTTCACTCTCTGTCCTCGGATTTTTCTCCTCGGCCATTCTCCTCGGCCATTTTCTCTTCGGCCATTTCTCTTCGGCCATTTTCTCTTCGGCCATTCTCCTCGGCCATTCCTCTTCGGCCATTTCTCTTCGGCCATTTCTCCTCGGCCATTCCTTTTCGGCCACTCACTCACTCTTCTTCTTCTCTTCTTCTCTTCTTCTCTTCGGTCTGCTCACTCTCACTCTCCAGCTCCTCTCTCTTCGGACTATACTCTAGTTTTTTCTTTCTTTCTCTCAGCTTCTCTCTCTCCGTTCTTCCTAGTTAACTTTCCTTTTTCTCACCCGAAATTTTTTTTTAATCAATCTTTAATTTCTTCATGAAACACGATTGTCTAAACCCAAATAGCAAGGCTATCGAAATTATGGATTAAGCGGCAATAATTCAGAAATTCTAAGCAGGAACATCATGAAATTTATGGTATGCAAAAATCAGTTTAAAAGGGCTGAGAACCTTACCTGGTTTGGCTGAGAAATTGGTGGAACTTGGCAACGCTGGTGGATTGATTTTGGCAGCTGATGGTGGTGTAATGCGTGTGTATGCAGTGAGAGCCGAGAGGGGAAAAAAAAGAAAAAAGTGTCTGTGTTTTTCTTGAGAGAAGAAAAATGGGAACTGCTGGTGTCTGTGATATGGTGCAATGAGTTGTGTGTGAGCTGAAAAAAGGAGAAAAGAAGAAAGTGTGTCTGTGTTTTTTGAGAGAAAAAAAAACGGAACTGATGGTTGAGTATGTGTGTTGTCCCTGGAGAAGAGAGAGTTGGAAGTATTTTTGTGTTGTTGAATGTGATGATGAAAGTGGGTGAAGAAGGAACAAAATTCATCCAAAATCCCCTCAAAATCCGTTTTTTGCAGGGGTTGGTTTGATTTTCCTGCTGGTTGCGTGCAGCAGCTGCAGAAACACTGCAGCTGCTGTAGCAGCGTCTTTTTTTTTTTAATTTGTAAGTGACAAAGAAAACAAATAGAATAAAATAAAAAAAAATGTGGACTCTCTTCTTTTTTTTTTAAATAAAAGAGAAATAAAATAAAACTAAAATTAAAATTCAGCATTACTAAAAAAGAAAATTTAATAATAATAAAAAATAAAAATGTTAAAATTATTTCATTTATTGAAAAACATGTGATAGACAAAAGATACTATTTGAAATAAGTAACAAATATATATATATTTTAAATTATTAAATATATTTTTTATAAAATCTATAAATATTAAACTGCACATATAAAATATTTCACAAAAATTCTTAAATAAAGGTGCATTAGGAAAATGCGACATAATATGACCAAAATT
>JAMWEH010002825.1:32500-37118 GCA_024721245.1 Mitragyna speciosa | reverse complement strand
CAGACTAGCTGATATTTCGATCAGTTAATGAAAGAGCCCAATGCAAAAAAAAATGCATGTTGGGTCTTTGAAACAGTTCAGATCATTTTGATAATAAACAGTTTGATCTGTTTTACCGAGAAGGTCTACGGTTCGAGTCCGTATATGCCCTATAATTATTATAATTAGAATATAAAATTCAAATGAAAATGATTAATGAAATTCAAAATACAAAAAATGAAATTGGATAGTTTGTATTTCTTCATTATTCTTTGTTGCTTGGAACTGACGAGTTGGTTCATCGAAATAAAAATTATTCCTATAAGCTTACTCCCGGGAATCCTTTAAAACATAAATTTAAAACAGAAAACTGAAAACAAAAGGGGCATCTCCATAGATCCAATCAATCTTTTCCAATTGTGGATAAAAAAAGAAACCTTTCGTCATTAATCTTCGGAGGTGCAGGTGAATTTCATATGAATTTTCCTGTCCACAAGGAGTTCTTGATACTCCTTTTTCTTGGTATACCTAATCCTAGTGAATTTTTGAAGTCAAATCGTGACACGAGCTGTCCTGTTAAAAACCCAATGGATCTAGGAATGACCTCCTGTGCTTGTGTACAAGTTAAATCTTGTTGAAAAATGAATATCTTTAGGAAGTTTCGTTATCAAATAGGTTCTTGGTTAGACCTAGCGAAGCTGGGGGGTAGTCTTCTTTTTCTGTAATCAATCAAGAGAAACCCCTCTGCCGAGATCCTAATAAAGGTAATATACCCATACCAAGATATTCTAAATCCTGAGATGGAAATTCTATCAGTATCTTACTTGTTTTATTCTAAATCACTAAGAAAAAAGACAAAAGACCTCTTGATTCTATTCATCAAAATAGAAATCTATAAAAAATTTCATTTCGAATTTACATAATTTAAATAAATATAAAAAAATATATAATCTATATAATAGATATTTATAAGTACGTATAAGTTAATAAAATAGAATAAAAAATAAGTTCAAAATTCTAAACAAAAAATGAGAATTCTATTTTAGTTGGAATTCCCTTTCTTTAGAAAGAATGCTGGGTGAAAATAAGAGAATTTGTATAAAAGGAAGATATAGATATAGAGTTATACTAACTAAAAAAATCGAAATAAGTATAATGGAAAGAAATAAGATACGATTCCACCTTGAAATGAGATATGCCCCACAATAAACAAAGTAAACTAGTCAATTCGATCAAAACGAATTCTTGTTTTGATTTTGACTAATTTGACTAAACAAAAGTTATGGATGACTTGACAATTCCAATTCGAATCAACCGGTATATTTTCCACGTTCATAGGAGTGTGTCTATGCTTCTGCTTTACGAATATGATATTTTTTGGGCATTTCTAATAATATCAAGTCTTATTCCTATTTTGGCCTTTTTAATTTCCGGAGTTTTAGCCCCGATTAGCAAAGGACCGGAGAAACTTTCTAGTTATGAATCGGGTATAGAACCAATGGGCGACGCTTGGTTACAATTTCGAATCCGTTATTATATGTTTGCTCTAGTTTTTGTTGTTTTTGATGTTGAAACGGTTTTTCTTTATCCATGGGCAATGAGTTTCGATATATTGGGTGTGTCTGTATTTATAGAAGCTTTAATTTTTGTGCTTATCTTAATTGTTGGTTTAGTTTATGCATGGCGAAAGGGGGCGTTGGAATGGTCTTAGAGCTCCTGAATATTCAGACAATACAAAGAAAAAGGGTAAAAAATTGAGACTGTTATGAATTCCATTGAGTTTCCTTTATTTGATCGAACAGCCCAAAATTCGATTATTTCAACTACATTAAACGATCTTTCAAATTGGTCAAGACTCTCTAGTTTATGGCCGCTTCTCTATGGTACCAGTTGTTGCTTCATTGAATTTGCTTCCCTAATAGGGTCGCGATTCGACTTTGATCGTTATGGACTAGTACCAAGATCAAGTCCTAGGCAGGCGGATCTAATTTTAACAGCCGGAACAGTAACAATGAAAATGGCCCCTTCTTTAGTAAGATTATATGAGCAAATGCCTGAACCAAAATATGTTATTGCTATGGGAGCATGTACAATTACAGGAGGGATGTTCAGTACCGATTCTTATAGTACTGTTCGGGGAGTTGATAAGCTAATTCCTGTGGATGTCTATTTGCCAGGCTGTCCACCTAAACCGGAAGCAGTTATAGATGCTATAACAAAACTTCGTAAGAAAATATCTCGAGAAATCTATGAAGATCAAATTAGGTCTCAACGAGCGAATCGTTGCTTTACTACGAATCACAAGTTTCATATTGGACGCAGTATTCATACTGGAAATTATGATCAAGGATTCCTGGCATCTACTTCTACTTCAGAGATACCTACTGAAACGTTTTTCAAATACAAAAGTTCAGTCTCTTCCCATGAATTGGTGAATTAAACAGTATTTCTTTGTACAAAATAACAAGTAGCAGGCCAATCTTCATAAATTTCATCGTAAATGTGAAATACTTATACAAATAAAAATATGGGAGAAATAAAAAAGATGCAGGGTCATTTGTCTGTTTGGCTAGTCAAGCATGGGCTAATTCATAGATCTTTAGGCTTTGATTACCAAGGAATAGAGACCTTACAAATAAAGCCCGAGGATTGGCATTCCATTGCTGTCATTTTATATGTATATGGTTACAATTATCTCCGCTCCCAATGTGCCTATGATGTAGCACCCGGAGGACTGTTAGCTAGTGTGTATCATCTTACGAGAATAGAGTATGGTGTGGATCAACCAGAAGAGGTATGCATAAAAGTATTTGTCTCAAGGAAGAATCCTAGAATTCCGTCCGTCTTCTGGGTTTGGAAAAGTGTGGATTTTCAAGAACGAGAGTCCTATGATATGTTGGGAATCTCTTATGATAATCATCCACGCTTGAAACGTATCTTAATGCCTGAAAGTTGGCTAGGATGGCCCTTGCGCAAGGATTATGTTACCCCCAATTTTTATGAAATACAAGATGCTCATTGAATGGTAAGAAACTAATTTCCATTTAATACTTCAGATATTTAAGGATTATATAGATTAACCAGAATAATGGAAGTCTCATTTGTATTTGATAATTCTCGATAGGTTAACAAAAAAAGACAATTAGGGATTCGTTGGGATTATCACATCCCAGTTATTTGATTTAAGTTATTTGATTTAGAAGATACTTATTTCAGATGAAACGAACAAATAGGATGAACCAAAGGAGTTCTACATCATTCATTTTGACTTTGTACTACGCACATTACTTAAACGGTTTTAGAAAGTTATGTTAAGTAGGAATGAAGAAATCCAATAGGAACGAAAATACAAAGAAATGAAAGAGTATTGGATTCTATTTATTGGTATCTCTTGTCTATTTCAATTCCTCTAGATTCGCCTTTGGAGTATCTCAACCAACTAAATTAACCCCTTGAATATGTCTTTTGAATATATATGAAGTATTAACATTCTTTTTGAATGAGAGGAGAAATAAAAAAACATAAAATAGAATCTAATTCTTTTAGATACTTTATCTAAAAAATTCTACCCATCTATTTTATAGATGGGGTATATCTCGCCGAAGTGGATAAAAATCTGTATTATGATCGAAACTATAAATGAATATGAATGTTGATTCATATCAATTAATTTATAGAAGAGAGACTCATACAAATTAATCATGTGCCAGGAACCAGATTTGAACTGGTGACACGAGGATTTTCAGTCCTCTGCTCTACCAGCTGAGCTATCCCGACCAGTCCCAATGTAACATCCTAATTTTATTAGAAAATGGGGTCTATGTCAATTAAAAGAAGGAAAGCGGATTACAAAATTTTATCTAGGTACTGGAATTTCTTGGATCTTAAAAAAGAGGACTTTGTAAGTTTCAGTATGAGTATTTATATTAATTGTAAATCATTCAAATGGGGATTTCTTGCTCAAAGATGTTCATTTGTATGTATATCATATATAACAAGACTTGTGATAAGAAAAGGTGATTTCCGCCCAGATCGATTTCTAAGAGAATAGAATGAATGGATAAGGAATTTTGAACCGCTAATGAAAAGAAGAATAGGATAAATAGTTGGGGAGTCAAATAGGCTTTTTGGGGATAGAGGGACTTGAACCCTCACGATTTTTAAAGTCGACGGATTTTCCTCTTACTATAAATTTCATTGTTGCCGGCATTGACATGTAGAATGGGACTCTATCTTTATTCTCGTCCGATTAATCAGTTCTTGAAAAGATCTATCAGACTATGGAGTGAATCATTTGATCAATGAATATTCGATTCTTTCTTCAATGTGGAATCTATTCACACCAATTCTTCCGTTTTTCATATATAAAAATACAGATTCAGTCGGGTCGTCATTAATCATTTGATATAGTATTCAATACGTATGTATATACGTTTATCCTTCACTTCATTCTTTCTGATTTTTCGATGGAAAGATCTCTCTCTACTAATGCATCTAACTCCATTTGTTAGAACAGCTTCCGTTGAGTCTCTGCACCTATCCCTTTTTCACTTTCTGAACCTTTGGTTTCGGAAAACAGGATTTGGCTCAGGATTGCCCTTTTTTATTAATTCCAGGGTTTCTCTGAATTTGAAAGTTA
>JAMWEH010002825.1:12500-15000 GCA_024721245.1 Mitragyna speciosa | reverse complement strand
ATTGTACACGAAAGGTGAAAGGTAGGTTATAGAAAAAAAGAACGGAACCGAATAAAGGAGTTTTGGATTGGGTCAAGAATCCAAGTTGGGATTCGGGATGGATAAAAGAACTTTCTATGTTATACTATTCCATTTTCGACGACGAATTGATTTGATAGTTCAGATATTGTTATTCATGATATTGATCCGATTCAAAATCATCGAGAGGTAATTCATTCATTGAATTTACAGGCGAAGGGTTTATCATCTCTATGGGATTAAATCCCGAGTTATTGCGAAGTAAAAAAAAGATTAGATTATGGAAGTCAATATTCTTGCATTTATTGCTACTGCACTATTCATTCTAGTTCCTACGGCTTTTCTACTTATAATTTACGTAAAAACAGTCAGTCAAAATAATTAATTTGAATTAAACTTGACTTACGAGTTCTTATCAAAAATTCATGAAAAAAAATGAAAAGGATTCCAATTCGCGTCTTAAATTTATTAAATGAAATAAGCGGATTATGATTGACAGTATTCTAATAGATAGATCGTATGGTAGAGAGATTCATCTACCATACGATCTATCTATTAGAATACTGTCAATCATAATCCGCTTATTTCATTTAATAAATTTAAGACGCGAATTGGAATCCTTTTCATTTTTTTTCATGAATTTTTGATAAGAACTCGTAAGTCAAGTTTAATTCAAATTAATTATTTTGACTGACTGTTTTTACGTAAATTATAAGTAGAAAAGCCGTAGGAACTAGAATGAATAGTGCAGTAGCAATAAATGCAAGAATATTGACTTCCATAATCTAATCTTTTTTTTACTTCGCAATAACTCGGGATTTAATCCCATAGAGATGATAAACCCTTCGCCTGTAAATTCAATGAATGAATTACCTCTCGATGATTTTGAATCGGATCAATATCATGAATAACAATATCTGAACTATCAAATCAATTCGTCGTCGAAAATGGAATAGTATAACATAGAAAGTTCTTTTATCCATCCCGAATCCCAACTTGGATTCTTGACCCAATCCAAAACTCCTTTATTCGGTTCCGTTCTTTTTTTCTATAACCTACCTTTCACCTTTCGTGTACAATCATCTGATCAAGTATCATCAGATCGCCCTTCCACTTCCATTAGTCACGTAGTTACAAATCCAAACAAAAAATAAAAAGAAAAGAAAGAAATTATTCATTACCTTGTTAAGAGGAGTTGGATCTTTGATTGATCTGTCTTTTACTCCCCCTCCGTAGATTATTAGCGCTGGGAATATATATCAAAAGCCCGGTGTGCAATCTGAATGAAATCTATTTTTCAATTCAATTACTAATTGAGGTTACGTCAATTAGTAATTGAGGTTACGCAAAACCAGAAAGAGAAATTGTTTAATCTAAAAAAATATTCTATCGGGAGAATTTTGTTAAAGTTAAATTCATTTTTGATTGTGAATTCCATTTGTGTATGCGCGCTCCCCCCAAAAAATATAGTATTCTATTGCACGGATCGGGAACAGTCGAAAAAGAAGACTCAGTATTTCTTGGAATACTTACTATACTGCTACCAATAATTGGACTAATCCACCCACATATGTTTTTTTCCTACCAAAAGGAAATAAAAAAGAAATAAAGAACCCCCTTTTTGGTTTGGGAATGAACTTCTGCCCCCGGCCCCTTTTCATAGAAAGGGAGAGATGAATTGATTGCTGTATTTATTGGATCCGTCGGGACTGACGGGGCTCGAACCCGCAGCTTCCGCCTTGACAGGGCGGTGCTCTGACCAATTGAACTACAATCCCAGTGAAATTGAAATAAGGGATCTAGCAGAGATTTTTATTCTTTTTTATCTCCGTATCGAGTATTTCTGAAAGACAGGGGGGTTATACCCTCTCGTGATAGATTGGCAAATTGGGCGAATTATTGGGCCGAGCTGGATTTGAACCAGCGTAGACATATTGCCAACGAATTTACAGTCCGTCCCCATTAACCGCTCGGGCATCGACCCAGAAAGAATCACTTTTATACTTATTAGTAATCCACGATTAACTTACTTTCATAGTAGCCTACCCCCAGGGGAAGTCGAATCCCCGCTGCCTCCTTGAAAGAGAGGTGTCCTGAACCACTAGACGATGGGGGCCTACTTGCCCAACCGCCATCATACTATGATCATAGTATGAACAGTTTTTTGAAATTGTCAATATAATGAATGGTATGATTGGATCTGAAGGATCTTTCTGCCTTTTCTAAGTGCAGAGAATTTTGCGATTCGTCATTCATGAATCATTCATTCTAATCGCCATTCTCCACTCTATTCTATATAGAAATAAATCCAGTATAGAAATCTATATTGTTTAGTCTAATATAAAATCAAAAAAGTAGAAATAATACAAAGGGTAGTATTTTGTCAGCCAGTCGTTGGTCCAAAAAGGGGGTTAAGTTCTATTTCTTTCGCTTTCATTCTTCCACTCATTCATTGTTAAGATGAGATATTCTTATCTCATAC
>JAMWEH010000911.1:0-27522 GCA_024721245.1 Mitragyna speciosa | reverse complement strand
TAATTAGTCAAAACCACAAAATAATCAAAATACTCCATTACGTACAATAGATACATAATCACATAAACTTATCTACTATATCATTCTTTCTTTATCCAATCTAGCTTAATTTCTTGCATTTACTATAAAAAATTGACAAGAAATTGCTATAAAGATGATCCAAATTTCTATGTAACTTTCATTTTTAACACTCATTTACTATTACTTTCTTTATAAGTTTATTAGTTGTACACTAAAAGATTACCTCTGTATTGATATTTTTTGAAAACATATTCAATTAAAATAGGCAAGGTAATAACGAAAAAAATCGGTTGCGCAACAAAATATAAAGATTCCTTGCTGAATGAAATACTTGACCCCAAATAAAATAGAATATGTTCAACGAATCGAATTTGGATTGGACAAATAGAAAAAAATATATATTTAAATGTGTTATCTCATTTTTAAAAGCACATGATTCATTTGTTCAAAAATAATTATGCTTCCCAAACGCAAGTAATGATAATGTGACTCCTCAGGTAAGTAGCATTAATACATCATTTGCATTAATTCAAGATCATGTACGACCAATCCCCAAATCATTCTTTTAGTAAGTGCATAAACTACGAGATAAATAATTTATATATGACTAATTATGACTATATTATCTACATACTTATAAATAAATTATAGACATCTAACATACTCCATTATCTAGCAAAGATGTGCATATTGCAATTCGCGTCAAATTAATTATATTTCGTCACATGGAAAAACTTATCGATTAACTTCAATCCAAGTGTGCAACTATAGTGTATTTCATTTAAAGACATGAAATATGTTATAAAACTAATACTAATATGATATTGGATCTATCATGGATACTATGCTAAGAAATATAAAAAACTAATAAATAAAAGTAGAGAGAAAGTAGACAAGAAAGAGAGATTTTTTATTCACTCAAATGAGTTGTCATTGATACAAGAGGGGGTAACCCCTATTTATATATGATATTGGATCTATCGTGGATACTATACTAAGAAATATAAGAAACTAATAGCTGGTCATTGATTTTAGCCAAATACATTCTCGACTAGTCTCATGCATTGCTATTATTTCAGCATAATTTGAGAAAATGGTAACTATTGACTCTTTTATAGATCGTCATGAAATAATTGTACCACCATTGTAAATAAATAACAGTTTGAGACCTGGCTTTGTGGGTTAGATAAATACCCAGCATCACTATAACCAACCAATTCAGGTCGAGAATTATACGAATAATACAGGCCAAGATCAATTGTGTCTTGGAGATAGCGAAAAATATGCTTAATACCATTCCAATGTCGTCTAGTAGAAGAGGAACTTAATCTTGCTAATAAATTTACAGCAAATGATATTTCAGGTCATGTACAATTACAAGACACATTAATGTTCCAATTACACTGAGATATGATACTTCATGATCAAGTATCTCTTCAACTTACTCTTGAGGTCTAAAAGGATCCTTAGTAGGATCAAGTGACCGGGCGACCATTGGGGTTCTTAATAGATGTGCTCTATCCATATAAAACCACTTTAATACATTTTGGGTATAAGCAATTTGGTCAACAAAAGTCCCATTATTCAAATGCTCAATTTGTAAACCAAGGCAAAATCTAATCGTTCCAAAGTCTTTGATCTCAAATTCTAATTTCAAATATTCAACAGCATTTTTGCAGCTCTTCACGAGTTCCAATCAAATTGAGGTCATCAACATATACTGCAATGATTACAAAGTTTGACCTATTTTTCTTTATAAAAACACATGGGCATATTAGGTCATTTACATAACATTCCTTGAGTAAACAGTGACTACGGCAGTTATACCACATACGCCCAGATTGCTAGAGCCCATATAATAATCTTTGCAATTTGATGGAATAAATTTGTTTAGAATTTGATTTACAAGCTTCAGGCGTGTTAAATCCTTTAGGGATTCTCATATAGATATCATTATGTAACGTCTCATATAAATAAGCGGTAACAACATTCATTAAATGCATATCAAGTTTTTCACGCAAGACTCACAAGATATCGAAATGTAATTCCATTCATTACTGGCGAATATGTCTCATCATCATAATCAAGCTCAGGTCTTTGTGTAAATCCTTGGGCTACAAGTCTTTCTTTTTATCTTATAATTTTATTTTTCTCATTTCTTTTTCTCACAAAGACCCATTTATATCCCACTAGTTTAACACCCTCAAGGTGTTCAGGACTACAGGTCCAAAAACTTTTCTTTTATCTATCGAATCCAATTCAGAATGGGTTGCATGTTTCCATTTTAGCCAATCATTTCTTCACCGACATTCATCAACCGTTCTAGGTTCAGTGATCCTTGTTATCTTTCATAATATCAAGTGCTACATTATATGCAAAAATATCATCAATAGTTATTTCTTTTCGATTCTAACCTTTTCTCGTAGTGACAAAACTTGTTGAAGTTTTTAAAATATCATTTTCTTTAGGTGTATGCTCTTCAAGAGCTAACTCTTTAGGAACAACCTCTTCAGGAAGGTTGAATTTTATCACTATTATTATTCAATACTCTTTACTTTCGAGAATTTTTATCTTTGAAACTGATGGGTCTACCACGCTTCAAGCGTGGATTAAATCCATTAGTACTTGTAATTTGTCCTTCTAGGATAACAATTTTAACAAAGACATTTTCAGTCTAAATATATGATTTAGTAAATCTTCAAGAATCACTAAATGCATCCGGTAATTGATTTGTAACTTTTTGCAAATGTATAATTCTTTGAACTTCCAGTTCACATTGTTGTGTACAAGGATCAAGGAAATCCAATCTTATTTTCCAATTGATTTTCTTTTTCAGTTGATCTTTTCCTCCCCTAATGTCAGGAAATGTGATTCATCAAAATGATAATCTGCAAATCTTGCAGTAAATAAATCACCTGTTAATGGTTCAATATATTTAATAATCGAAGGTGATTCATACCCGACATATATCTCCAATCTCTTGGGAGGCCCATTTTAGTACATTAGGGCGGTGCAATGGGAACATATATCGTACATCAAAAAATTCTCAAATGAGAAATATTGTACTCATGACCAAATGCTAATTGTATGGGGAAATAGTCATAATAACTAGTTGGCCTAATTCTCACTAGCGTTGCTACATGTAAAATTGCATGTCCCCAATAGATAAGAGAAGTTTAGACCTCATTAATAATGGTCTAGAAATTAATTGCAACCTTTTAATAAATGATTCTACTAGTCCATTTTGTGTATGAACATGAGCTACAGGACCTTCAACAGTTATTCCAATGAACATGTAGTAATCATCAAATGTATGTGATGTATATTCACCAGCATTATCTAAACGAATTTTCTTAATTGGATAATCAAGGAATTGTGCTCGCAATTTAATTATTTGAGCAAGTAGTCTCGCAAATGCTTGGTTGTGAGTAGATAATAAATATACATGAGAGCATCTAATTGATGCATCAATTAGCCCCATAAAATATCGAAATAGTCCACTTGGTGGATCTACAAGCCCACATATGTCTCCCTGAATCCGTTCTAAAAATTTAAGAGATTCAACTCCCACTTTGGTTGGTGATGGTCTAACAATTAATTTCCCTTGGGAGCAAACAACACATGAAAATTCATTTGTTTAACCCTTTTTGACTTTTCAATGAATGGCCATGTGAATTCTCACTTATTCACCTCATCACTGTATAACAAGGATCTCCAAGGCGATTATGCCTAATCATAAATTCATTGGGATTATTAGACTTCTGGTCTACTATGTAATTAATTTCAGCTGCACTTATTTTTATATAATATAAGCCAGAAGAGAGCAAAGACAACTTTTCAAATACACATTTCTTACCAAAAGTGGTATTTGTAATTAATGCATATTCTTCATATGTCTCATTCATTGTCTCGATATGATATCTATTTCGACAGATATCTTTAAAACTTAATAAATTTCGTTGAGACTTGGGAGAAAGTAGTGCATTATTTATAACAAATTTGCTTCCATTAGGAAGGACTATAGTGGCTCTTCCGGAAGCCTACTATTAATTTAGCATTACCACTTATCATATTGATATTTGTTTCTCCAAATTCTAAATAAAAAGAAGCATTCTTTATTTTTCAAGATAGTGTGAGTACTAGCACTATCAATGAGACAAAAATTGTCACCATTATTTGATCCCAAATGTTTAGCATTCACTTCTCAAAAATTCAACAAGAATTCTCAAGTAGATGTCTAGTGATTGATCCAACACGGGTAAAGTCTCATGCTGATAACAGTGTTATGAAAACTAATATGATATGATATTGGATCTATCGTGGAAATTATGCTAAGAAATATAAAAAACTAATGAACAAAAGTAGAGAGAAAGTAGACAAGAAAGAGATATTCTTTATTCACTCAAAATGAGTTGTCATTGATACAAGAGGGGGTGATCCTCTATTTATGGGGGAGTAGAGAAGGGTTTAGATTACATCAACCAATTATGAGATAATGATAAGATTTCATCAATAGCTAAGAGATAGGAATAAACTGTTATCTAACTGAGAGATAGTGATATAGTTTTATCACTTAGGGGTTGAGATAAATGTGATAGACATCCACTATTATTATCTTAATTATTTCATAACAAAATAACATTTTTATTATTTTCTAAACTTATTAAAAAATTTAGAATTCCCGTGCATGTAGCACAGGACAAATACTAGTACTAACCCCACCAACTGAGGGAAGGTTGACCAAGGGCTCAATTAGTGTTTCACTAGATAAGCTTAACTAAGACACACGAATCTCCAAATCAATTTGAAACACCAAGAATATGCAAAAGGAATTTGCTACTTGCAATGGCTTGAATAACATTGCGTGAACTCAAAAACTTCAACCAGGATCCAATGGTTAAGCTTAAATACAATATAAACTTGACCATCCGACTCAAATTTTAGCCCTTTACGATTTCTTATGTGTTTCGAAAGTAAAATAGATATTGTGAAATTGACTCTAAATTAATTCACTATTTTTCCATCCTTTTTACTATAATTTCCAAATAGCTTATCTTCTATATGGCTTTATTTTTTTTTTCTTTGTTCTAATTTAATTCAATTGGACTCGATATTGCTTAATTTTTGAAGTATTGAATCATCTCAAAATATCTGAAAACATTTACAGGCACAAACCCTATCTAGCAACATATCACGACCTATAATGGTACCACACGGCAATGTGGAAAATGAGTAGTAGAAATAGTACTCTCTATGGTCCTTTGGTAGGTATCTGGAGTGGTTAAAAGTAGTTCAAAAAGTTGGCTTGCAGAAAATGGGTCCAACAAGCTTATACGAAAGAAAGACTTAAATCGCCACGATTTAATTGCTTTAGTTTAGAAACGTGTCACATTCAGAAATTTTGACTCTGTAGTAGCGGGAATAGTGTTATTTTTTAAAAACTTTTCCAAAATATTCTTTTTCTGACCCTAAAGTTAGAAATAATTATCTTCCGCGTGGTTACTCCATGTTAGATGATGTAATAAAAAAGGGGATAATTTTACATACCTTCCCTGAGGTTTGTCATAATTGCAAAAACCTCCCTTCGATTTTTGAAAATTATACTTACACCCCTTGTATTTATATTGTTTATAACAAAACAAACCCATTTTGATAATGCATCTCAAAATACTAACCAAAAATCTTAAAATACCCTTAATTACTTTTAAAAACAAATAGTAAATAGAAAAAATAAAAAGTCCCTAAAAACCAAAGTTTTTCTCCTTTAATTTGTTATCCCATGTTACTCGTGCATACTGATAAGAGATAATTTTACCTATATTAGTATATGTATTATTATGTGTTTTTAATGTGCTTTTAGTATTTTTAGCCAAAATTTTGCTCATTTTGATTAAGTTTCTTTCATTTGAAGTTTTTCCCAAAAATTAAGATTTTTGCTTGATTTTTATAGTTTTGGAGCAAAATTTATATTTTGAGCAAATTAATGCAAAATCATGGTACAAGCTTGCAGGTTTTATACCTTCAATCATAATTTGGATCAATTGGAACACAAGTCATCACATTCATTGTAGATTCAAGGATGATTGGATTAGGGGTTCAAAGCACAACTTTTATATTCAAACTTAGAGAATTGTTTTGCTCAACTTTTGAGAAATTCTCACCAACAAATTCACCATAGAATTACAAGGTCAAGATCAAAAAGAGATCTCAAGGGCATATGAGGAATAACAAGCAAAAGAGAAGTGCAAAGATGCAATGGAAGTGAAGAAATGGAGGAAACTAGAGATTTATAACAATGACATATTTCAGTATTTTGGCAAAAACTTGAGGTAAAATTATTGGATTGGGATGATTCTTCTTGAATTTTAAATCTTAGATGATAATCTATAATTTTTATGAAGATATCAAAATTCAGTTCTCACATCTTCATAGTCAAAAATCCAAATTACTGAAAAACAAAGATCTTCCGACCACCTCTCAGTATTTTGGTCATATCTTTGCATCCAAAGATCCAAATGACCTGATTCTTGTGGTCTTGGAAAGCTAACTCAAAAGGCTACAACTTTCATGTTTTGAAAAAAAACTGATTCGGCCATTGTCTATGAGAAATCTGCAGGTTAGCTAACCCACAGATGACCCACGAATCAAGGCCATTTGCATGTTTTGGCTGGCTGCAATTTGCAGCCTATTCACACAACTTTTGCAGCCAAATTCAATGTCTAGATAATTCTACATTGCCCTAGAAGATTATCTCAAAGTTCAAGGTAAGATTTTCCAAGATTTGAAATCAAACTTCATCATCATGTCTTCAACTTAGACAATGACTTGAGCTAGAGTTTTTCCTATAAATATATGCCTTTGTAATTCATAAAAAGTATGCTTGGTTTGATGAAAACCAAGTCTTGAAGGGAGGAGCACTCCCAAAGTAGTTAGCTTAGTAGTTTTCTTTGTAGTTTTATTGTAGTAGCTTGATCACTTATTGCAAATCATTTACATGTTATTTGACATTGAGAAATGCTTGTAACATTGGAAAATAGTAGATGAAACCTATTATGTACACATATGAAAATAGTGGTATAGGTAGGTGGATTGAGGTTGTTTAACACCACAATTTATGCATTTCACAAGAGTTCATCATGAGAATAGTTGAACTCTAGTCAATCCATTGTGAGAACAAGTTTTGATTTCATATGGAATTGCAATCCTAAGCAAAAGAAGATTAATATAGCAAGGTGTTAATTCATTAAATCATATTAGTGACCTTAGTGGATTCTAAGCCCTATTACTTGTATTTGTGAATTTCTTCCATTTGTTTTACTTCAAGTATATGAATTTTCTTACTTTGCTTACCACCTATTTGATGTTTTGTCTAGATAATAGAGCAAGTTAGTAGCTTTGGTACTTGCTATATCTTGTTTCCTCGTGGGATCGACTCTAATACTTCCCCTACTACATTTGACCCGTGCACTTGCAGAAAGGGGTATTAGATTATAAATTTTATTACTTGTTTGTGTGAATTTTGCCTAATTTTGATAATATCTAAACCTCACAATCACATACTTTTTTTATTAATTGGTTATCTATTTCTTACTAATATATTTGTTTGTAAGATTTCAATAGATAAGATAGACTTATTTAGATTAGTCAAATAACTGACTTTTAGAGAACAAAATCTAGTGGAAATTGAAATTTTGGTGTAAAAGTATGAGTCTTTTTCACATTTTTATGACTAATTAATTAATAATTTTAAGGTTCATTTTTCTTTTTAAAAAACAATTAAAGGTTTTTTAGGATATTTGGTTGGCATTTTTGGGATACATAATTAAAATGGATTTGTTTTGTTGTAAAAATATCAACACAAGGGGAGTAAGTGTAATTTTTTAAAACCTGAGGGGAGGTTCCTACAAATACGACAAACGTTAGGGGAAATATGTGAAATTATCCCAATAAAAAATTATAACTTTTCTCAAGAAAAGTTAAGTTGAGAATAAATATCATCGGTTCTTTGAAAATTTTGACCAACTCTTTTGTAAAACAGCATCAAGAACAACATTTGTTATAAATAATTTACGAATATAAAATTTATTTAAATAAAGAAAAGTTG
The DNA here is from genome assembly GCA_024721245.1 of Mitragyna speciosa. NCBI lineage: Eukaryota > Viridiplantae > Streptophyta > Magnoliopsida > Gentianales > Rubiaceae > Mitragyna > Mitragyna speciosa. The sequence continues at coordinate 19,397 of JAMWEH010000911.1, read as the reverse complement.
CATCTCTGGTAACAATGAGCAGTAAGTACATTCACGAGCTAATTGAAGCAAATAAATTAGAACTTCTACGGTTGGTTTCCTTAAATTTCATGTACTGTAACTGACAAGTGAAAAGGTTTACCTAGCACGCAGTTTTGTAAAACTTGAAAGAAGAAATAATGGAAGTTTTGTCATTTACGAAAAAAACTTGAAAAGAAGACAGAAAGGAAGTTTTGTAGTTTACTTGGGTTGTGGCATGAGCGAGATCAAAAGCATGCTCACACACTTTACATAAAGCTAGCAGCAAAATTCGCACGCAGATTCAAAGATATTGATAATTTCAAAACTAAAAATATTAGGAAAACTAAAAACTGGATTTTTTTGGTGTGTTGGTGGGGTGTGTGTTTTTTGGGTTGGGGGGGGGGGGGGAATTGCAAAATAATGGCTACTTATTAAATGTTACGTGGAAACGAATAGAAGGTCGAGCGGTTAAAACTTTACGACTCCACTTTCCACTGTAATAGTGTAGGTTATTCAAAAAAAAATGTTATGTACTATTTCTCAATAGTAATAGTGTAGGTTGTAAAAAAAAAAAAAAAAAAAAGCTATGTACTATTTCCCACATGGGCAACAAAAAACGCAAAAGGTATTATCCCAATAAATTATTCATGATTTATTAAGGTTTTTTTTGGGGTTTTTTTGTTTTTTTTTGGGGGGCCCTGCTCCGGGGGGAGTGCATTTTGTGGCGTGTGGGGCTAGAATTATCGAATTTTGGGTTGTCGATCAAATAAAGGAAACTCAATGAAATTCATAACAATCTCAATTTTTTATTATTTTTCTTTGTATTGTCTGAATATTCAGGAGCTCTAAGACCATTCCAACACCCCCTTTTGCCATGCATAAACTAAACCAACAATTAAGATAAACACAAAAATTAAAGCTTCTATAAATACAGACACACTCAATATATCGAAACTCATTACCCATGGATAAAGAAGAGAAAATATTTAGGTGGACCCAAAAGTTCATAGAACCCGTAGACCTGGTCCACCTAAATATTTTCCGTGGGGCTAGTGATTAAATGTTATGTACTATTTTCCATAGGGGCAACAAGAAAGCAAGAGGTATTATGCCAATAAAGTATTCAGGATTTATTGAGGTAATTCTTTTTTCATATGTATGCATGTATGGCTAGTTATTCAATGTTCTGTACTATTTCCCATAGGGGCCACAAGAAAGGCAAAATGTATTATACCAATAAAGTATTCAGGATTTATTAAGGTAATTCTTTTTCTTTTTGGTTTTTTTTTTTTTTTTTGGTTGATGGGGGAAGGGGGAAGAGGGGTTGTATATGTGCGCATGCGTGCATGCATTCACGCATGTATGGGTATGTCTTTGCGTGTTTGTATGTATGTGTATGTGTGTCTATAACTCTTAATGCTTAAATAAGATATTTAACCTCTAAATTTTCGTAAATACAAACTACTATAGGAGGAATCGAACCATATCCTTTCAAAAACTAGCACAAGCAGCACACACGAGTGAATCCAAAGGTCATAAAACACAAATAACACAACCAATCAATGTCAGCACATGCATGATTAATATGACTTAACAATTACATTTACTAATTGCAAAAAGACCCGCGCTATAAAATTTTATTAGTTTTGTATTTATATGGTTATTCATGATATCATGTACTATTTAAAGAATTACCTTAATAAGTCCTTAATATGATAATATGGTTATTAATGCATACAAATTAAATAAGTGCTTAATATATTAAGTGATAGAAGAATTTTTTTTTATCAAACATGAAAAACTCTTAATCCATTAATTTTCAGTATTAAGTTCTGTTCTCAAACACTCCCTAAGAGATTTAAAAATTCACGGACAATTGTGGCAATTTGTATACTATTAGCTATCAACATTTGTTTAAAATACGTCAATTCTTTCTTTTCTTGGGGAAAAAGTAAATTAATATCATTTTAGTTTAAGAAAACTTCCAAAACTTTTGTTAAAAAATGTACCAAAGCATCACATACATCATTTTCTAGAAAAGAAGATTGCTATCTAAAATTTCAAACACAGCTTTTTTCTTTTTTCTTTAATATTGGTGGAATCAGAAAGGTGACCTTGTACGTATGAATATAGTTGTCATTTATAACTTTTACGTATGAATACAGTTGTCATTTATAACTTATTATTCCTAAAACAAAATAAGTAAATCATTTTCTTTTTTTGTATTATCCTTCATTATTTTTCGCTTCTTAAGTTAGCTTATATTGTGTGAGCATGTGTGCAAATTCCAAATCATATGCACGTCTATTAACTTGAATAGATTACGACATATATCTACCTTCTTAATTGCTTTCGACTATCAAAAAGAAAGGGACGCGAGTGCCTAATCTTCACTAGTGATTACCCTTCCTCTACGCAACATGCTATTTGAGGGCTGGCAATATATGCTTTTGCTCATGTCCCACCCAAATTCGCCCTCAATAGATAGTGATTTGTTTGGGTATCAACTTTTTATTATTTGGATTTTTTTTTTTTTTTGGGTCCAATGAAATGTAGATGTCCGTGAGGGAACTAGCTATGGCCGATCTTTGGCACAGCCCTGGAACGACGATCGCCTTCAGTGGATCTATCCACCTTGCGATTAAAAAGATGCGAGAAACATGAGGGGTCACCCAAAGTGCATCTGATACCTAAGTCGGTGTGACAGCTGAAAATATGCAACGAAATTGGGATGCTTTTTATGAGCGGTAGCATATGTACCTCCCAAGGGTTGTTAAGAGTAGTTGAGATCTTCAGTGCCAAATATTATAATACTAACTCAATACTAATTACAATACATAATACATTGACACGTTGTGTTCACATTATATAAATTTTAAACCTTCGTATAACTATTAAAGCCCCTTTTCATACTTGATAAAAAGATGATGAAATAATGTGATAATAAGTGGAGATTGTGAGCTGGATTACAGGGATCTGAAAGTCACAAGCACAAATTTGAATCAGACAGTATTCATCATATCATCTGAATTAGCTTTCAAGACTACTTTTGTGGTCGTATCAATCATGTCAGATTACTCTCTTGGCTCGAGCCTGAGGTTGTCCCTCAACACACAGCTATCCCAAGTACAGCTACGGCTGAGCTGAGTTTGGAGAAAAAGTATATAATACACAACGTGCATTGCCACGTGGTGTACTAGAACCAATAATTTATCGCCATGTGACAATGGTGGGCCATACCTTGTATTATTTGGCGATGTGTGATTGGTTCTAGTACACCACGTGGCACGCCACGTGGCGCGCGTGGTGCACGCAATACTCACTCGAGTTTGGACTGCACAGAACTCATTTAGTATCTATATTTTTTATTTGCTTTTAAAAATTCTTTATCCCCTCTTTTTTAATTCTTTCTTTCTTTTTTAAGTCTAAGCTATAGATAAAATGAAAAAAATAAGGATAATTTCACATACCTCTCTTGAGGTTGGTCATATTGCACTTACCTTCCTTCAGTCTTAAAATTACACTTACACCCCCTATATTTATACTTTTTTATAACAAACAAATCCATTTGAATAATATGATTCAAAAATACTAACCAGACACTTTAAAATATCCTTAATTGCTTTTAAAAAAGATAAATAATTTTTAAAAAATTAATTAAATAGTCATAAAATGTCAAAAGGACTTATATTCTTATATCAAATTTTCAATCTCCTCTAAATACTACTTCTTCAAAACTCAATTATCTGACTAATATAAATGAATTTACTTTATCCATCAAAATTTTACAAACAAATATATTAACAATAAAGATATGACCAATTTAAAAGCAATTAAGGATATTTTAAGTGTTTAATTAGTGTTTTTGAATTACATTATCAAAATGTACTTGCTTTCTTAAAAAATATAAACACAAGAGTGTAAGTATAATTTTCAAAACTTGAGGGGACATAAGTACAATCATGGGAAGAGGCGTGTAAAATTATCCCAAAAAAACAAATAACAAGAGAAAAATGTTCCTTGCGTCTAGATAGGCAACTGTTACAATATTTGGATTTGCATGGCTACCTTCAGCCTATTATAAGCCCTCACATTTTAACTTATATATATATATATATTTGGTTCAACTTCACCCGAAAAGTTTTTAAATCCCTGTAGCCCCACCCCCTAGTTTAACCCGTTAAAAGCCCCAAAAAAAAAAAACCCTTATCTGTTGTCACCTCGAATCTGACCCCAATTCCGAAATGAGGGTCTAGACTTTCAAATTTACTACTCAAAATATTAATGTATTCTAATTTTCCTAACTAAAATTATAGACAAACGAAAATCAGTTACACACAAAAGATGAAAAAGTACAGACTACACTAATAAGTAAAGAAAAACGTGAATCTTAACCTAAAACGTACAGGCTTTTTCTTCCCCTGAAATGGAACTATTTCTGAATGTTTCCATGACGCTGTAAATTAAACAAAATTTTAAGCTTTCTGTGAAATGGAATTTTTTCTTAAGGTTTCAAAGATAAATTTAAAAAACTTTTGGTCTAAATCTTGGCTAGTCCAATTTCTTGTATAAGAAATATGTGTGTGGTGATATTGATAGAGTAAATTTTCTTAGGACAATTTGTCCATCTTAGTCAAGATTATTAATCCAATTAAATGTTTCCGGTCTCACAAAAAAGTCTACAACCATCCTGCTTCCTTCTCTCTCCTCTCTTCTTGATGCCCTTTCAAGTCTGCTGCTGCTGATGGTCCCTCCAAAAATATTGGCTCCGTTTGGATTTTGGAAAATTATTCAAAATAATCATTTAGAGGATTTTTGTTGACTTTTTAAAAGAGTGAAAAATAGTGTAGATTATAAAGAGTTTTTTTGGAAAAACCTGTTTAGATATTGAATAATTATTCTAAAAAAATGTTTGGATTGTACAAAAACTTTGTAATAACTTGTTCAGTTTTTACACAATTATTTACAAAACCCAACATGTTTTTTTTTCAAAATTTGTTCTAGAAAAATTTAAAAAAATCGTAATGAACAAGGTGTACTCCATTGATAATAGCATTTGTAAAACAAGCACCAGCAACGGATGCTTGTTAAATCACGAGAATCTAGTACATTGGGTTTAGAGTATTACGCAATTTCAGGTTGGAGAGAGGGAGAAGAAGGATTTTGAAATTTAAAAGGAAAATACTTGATGAGAAAATGTAAACAAAAGACTGTGGATTTTGTTTTTGGAATAAAGATAAGATGTGGGGCCTCTTTTAAAGTTGAAAATTTTTATGATCGAACATTTGAAATGGTGCAAATTTTTCTCCTCAATCTAATCATTCTAGTTAAAAAATTTCCCAAATAATGACAAAAAACTCTATCCAAGCAAGACCATTGTCTACATTTTTCTTAGCTTTCCTCATCGAAGTCTCCAATCGAGCTCCTCCCTTTCTCTCACACACATTCCCTCTCACATACTTGTAAATTAGTACCATAGCACGAGTAGAAATTGCAATTCCTCCTCTTTCCTTGAAAATTTTTCACAGGACCAGAACTTCTTCACTGTCACTGAAGGAAAAAAGCAAATATTTTAGGCAAAATAGATAGATAATCTCATTATTTTTTTGGTTATTTAAATTGTTTGTAATTATCAAGAATTGAACAATTTTTTTAAAAATAAGTTTCAAGAATTTTTGACCTCCTGGGTTTCTCAAATTTTTTTAACTCAAAAAGTTGATTTCACCACTATTTTGAAAATTTTATAGAAATTGATTTTTCAAGGTTTTTGTTGTATTTTTAGATTTATTAAATTAGTATTTATGGTTTAAATTTTTATTCCAGCTTTTGTGTATCTATTTTAATACATAGAAAAAATGGTTAAATACTAAGAAATAGAGAAGTTTGGGACCCAAATTGATTTAAGGGATGGCAATGAATTGTTAGAATATTTTATAATGAAGCAAACACTCATACACAAAATGATTTAGGGAGTGGATAAGAGGAACATGAAGAAAAAAAAAGAAAAAAAGAAATTCAAGACGAAGGAGAATTGGTGGCAAATTTGAAGTAGCACCAGGAATAAGAGAGGTAGAGACAAACAAGGAGAAAGGTGGTTGGCCAATACATTGATTGAAGTTGAAGGAAGTCTTGGTACAGAGCACATGGACAAAATTATCATTTAAATGCAAAATTTATTTTGATGGCTAGTTTTTGCTTAAACAATATTATCGGCTGAAATATATTCGTTATGTTCAATTTAAATTATTTTAAATGGATAAAAAAATTTCACAGCATGCTAAATTTAGGAGGACACAATTATAGGAATTTCTTATTTGTTAAAAACAATCCCCAAGTCTTGGTTGTTTTAAGTTTGGATTTAAGATTTAAAAAAATTAAAAAATGCGAAAAAAAACCTTGAAGCATTAATTTTTAGATTCTTTAGGTCAAATACCATTGAGTAAAACCAATTACTATTTTTTAGAAGAGTTGATGTGGCTTGACATTAAATGTTGCTTCATCTCCCTTGTCATTAAATATCAAATCAAACTAAAAACCAACTCTGCAATTTACATCAAACGACAAATGTCCAAAGGATATCCAAAAATATCCATTTTAAATAGCAATTTAGAAAAATAACAATTCACATTAGCTCTCTATAATGACTAGATTTGGTATCTAAATAGGTTATTGGAATTGGATTTGCAAGGACAGCCCAACACCAGTCACTAAATGCTTGTAAGACAAAAAGTGGTTAAAAGTCCAAGGGATTGTAGCCCCAATTGGCCTCCGATGCTTAGGTCAGCAAGAACTCAGAGGAGGCATGGAATATGAGAAAGTTAAGATTTTTTAGTCTTACAGACTTAGTTGCTTCAAGTGGGAGTGGAAGTATTTTAAAACCGAAAAATGTAGAATCACGGGAGGTTGCTATCGCCATTATTGCACCTGAAGATTTGACATAGCTAGCCTATCATATAGTGTGTACTCAAGTGGTAGTAGGCTTTTTGTGCTCTAGTTGTGTCATATTAGGTGGTTTCTTGTATAAGTTATCTAGAGTTTTCATCTTAGGCAATTCACTAAGCTTAGGGGCGTACTCGCCCGGTTCTGTCTACTAAAGCTTTCAAGATGGAGGACGACCTTAATTGGCTCTTGTCACCTGTAGCGATTGAAGGAACAACTTGATTGAGGCTGAACTACAGGAAACCAAGCTTTGAATAGAACTTGTTAAAGACTGAATAATCATCGGACTTGAGTCTTAGGTCTTAGACAATGCATAGGCAAAATCCATATGTTAGGTTTGCACATTGTGCTAGTTCATAATAAGTGAGTCCATTAGGGGCAGTGGCATTTAGCTACTTGGCCCTTCCTACATGGCTATCTAGTGGGAGATATATCCAAAGACAAAACAAAATTGGGCCGTTTAGGTCTGTCTCTACACTTGCCCTCCAACTTGGGCATGATGGTAGTACATTCTTACCATTGTGTCTTAAGGTCTTATGTCCCTTGAGGAGGCATGAGTTATATATCATTACTCTAATTGATGGTAGTTGCAGAAGACTGAAAAGTAGCCACATTTTTCTAAGAAAAAAACCAAGCCCTTATTCACAGGATTTGAAGTGGCAGAATTAATAACGTCTCGTCTTCTCAAGACTAGCATTTCAAATGCCCCCATTTCTTCTATAAATACGAATAGGTTTTCACGTTATTTCTTTTGTAGATAAATGAAAACTCCATACAAGGATGAAGAAATTAGATTTCCACCAGTGACATTTTGTGTACAAATCAACATCTGAGATACTATCCCTCTTCCCAAACTGCTCATTCGAGAATGTTTTATCATGAAGGCTTTATATTTTTCATTATCTTTTAATGAATGGCTTCATGTTTTCCATTACGCTAGGCCCAACTAAGTTGGGCATCAGTCCACTCATATGGCCTAATGAACTATGGGACTTTCTTGAGGTAACATAGGGTGAAGCCAAACTCATTTAAACTGTAAAGATAATCTATCCAAGGTGATATTAATGATCAAGCCGCATGCCATGTTTTTTTTTTTTTTTGAAATTTCTAGAATATGAAGCAATTTTTCTGTTGAGCAGTGGCTTGCAGCAGTCATCAAATAGACACGTCCTTTTAGCGTCACATCTTCCCAGGTTCTTCTGTTAACTACTTGCCATGATGGTAAGTCTTTTTCCATCCCAACTGACAACTGTTGTTCTTCTGGCCTTTCTATAAGTGCTTTGGCCTCAACAGTTGCCTTTTTTCATTTGAAAAGAATTATCATCCTCATCCTTCTTTCTCAATCTTTTTTCCTTTAGTCATGAAAGCTTCTTCACTTCTAGAATCTAAGAAGAGAAAAGCTTTGAAGGCCGTCTCTTCCAAAGGGGATTCTGTTTCTTCGAAATAGGCAATTGTTTATGAGGGCTCTTAGTCTAATTCCAATTGGAATTCTCCCCTTCCGATAAAACTTATAGGTGTTTTTTTGTGCAACTTTCGCTCTATTCCATCTTTGGACCTTCCTATTGAGGACTCAACCATTCCTGCCTTTTAGTTTTATCCCAAGTGGCTCTTGGGTATCAACGATTGATCAGCCAATTATGACATGGCCACAAAGTGGCTATCAAAGTTTGTGCTACCTCAGATTAAATGTATGCCTAGGGTTTAACTGCCACCACCCTTATTTGCCATTTAGCTATTTCCATGGTCATGGTATGAAATTTTATGGTCTGTTTGCAATTTGTTTAACTAGCATTCTTTTAATTACTTTTCATAACTTTTTGTAAGCCCATGCTTTTTCTGCTGAGATGGTGACTTGGCTAGAGCAGAGAGTCACGACCCAGAATACTGAATACAAAATTTATTAATTAGAGAGAAAGAGCTGTTAGAGATCGAGATGCAACTTGACTCAGCTCATTCCTACTCGACAGTTGTACGAGATGAAAGCCAAGTTAGAGGTTGTGAAAGAGGAGCGAGATTGGCTCATTCCAGAGTGTCGTCGTCCTTTTATGTAATTATAAGGCTTCTGTCCTCCTCGGCCTGTAAAATAATGAAGTTATTAATGATATTTCATATGTTTTATCATCTTGTTTAATTTTTATATTTTTATCTAGGTTTACTGAAGAAATATAGGGCTATTTTGCCCTCCTGTTTTTGCTAAGCATGGTAAAAGACTTGCAAAAATAATCAGATAAAGATTAAGCAAGAAGATAATCAAATAAGTTCATAATTTTAATTTAAAAATCTTGTGCTCTTGAGGGAACGATATTACACAAAACTAGTTTTTTGGACTCGGTCACCGCGATTGGGTTTTTTCCACTCATAGCTTGTCTTCCCAGAGTGATTTTTCTCCTAAGGGCAATTCTATTTTCGAAGTTACATAGCTAGTTTTAAATTTAAACTATTGATGGCCAAAGTACAAAATTTTGATAGAAGCTCATCATATATTTCTTTTCTTCTAACGTAAAACTTAGGCAGCTCATCATACAAAATTTTTGCGTGTGAGAGCTTTGTTAGCCTTAGTTTGTGATATAATAAGATTCAACATCCTAGGAGAAATAGCCCTCATCTTGGGAGCTCATGTGTTTGTGCTTGCCCTAGTCGACTAAATTATGTATGACGCTTGAAGGACCTAGCTTTGCAAAGGCTCTGGTTGGCTAATAAATCATTATCTTGACTATTTTCTCCTAGGACCCCATCTTAGGAGTTTAATTGTTGCCTGGGATACTTTTTAATTCTTTGGGCATTTACACTTCTCAGAGCTAAAATGGCATTTCTTCCTAGGGGAAGTGACCCATACCTTGGGAATATTATTATTAAAGTTGGGATGACCGAGAAAATGTCTAAAGCTTGGTCAATTCAAATTTTGTTGGTCAACAAGATTGATGTCTTCTAGGGGGTTCCTTATCGTTGGAACTTTGATCTGGGCGATCGAAAAGTCTATAGGGTATGAAAGGTCAAAATTCGTATAGGGCTTGGATAGCCGAAGTCTGTATAGGACTTGGATGGCTAAAGTGATTTTTACTCGTAGTCCCACTACTCATGTCTCAGGTTTAAATTCTGATCTACAGCTTTCAAGAACTAATAGTTTCTTGTGATGATTCTAGGTAGTCCCTTAGCGAGGTATGCATCCATTCTTGTGATGACTTTTGGAGTTGCTGAGGCTCGATGTCAAGAATTTATAGACCCTCTTTAACCTTTTCTTTGAACCTTTGGTTCCAAATGCTAGAGTATTATATATACTTCTTCTGTCATCACCTTAAATGGCCAAACTGAGATCTTGGGAGAGAGTTAGACAACTCTGACCCTCATACTAAAGGGTTCTTCATGACTATTCCAAAAGACCCTACCTTTGCACATAGTCCTGGAGGTAACCTTGTCTAATTTGGGATTCTATCTCTTCCTGGAGATTAAGGCTGTAAACGAACCGAGCTGTTCGCAAACACAGCTTGGCTCGACTCGTGAAAGCTCGAGTTCGGCTCGTTCGTGAAGCTAAATGAGTCGAGCTCGAACACAAATTTTGGCTCGTTTATTAAACGAGCGAGCTCGATTAATAAACGAACAAAAGTTCGAGCATGAGATACTCGACTCGGCTCAGCTCGAATAACACTTTTACCTTATTTGAACTGAGCTGTTCGCGAACAATGCTCGACTCGGCTCGTGAAAGCTCGAGTTCGGCTCGTTCGTATAACTAAACGAGCCGAGCTCGAACACAAATTTGAGCTCGTTTAATAAACGAGCTCGGCTTGGCTCGACTCGTTTATTAAATGAGCACAAGCTCGAACCGGCAATACTCGGCTCGGCTCGGCTCGTTTACAGCTCTACTTGAGATCCTGGCAATCCTAGGTTTCATAACCGATGTCTCGATGATATTCACAGTAGAGGTGAGCATTTCTTTTCCTTGTCATTTTGAGGATAGGTCTCCCCAGACCCTACAGCTATCTCATTGCCAAGATAAAGAGTGGCTGGTATTCAACAAGGTGCATTCTCGAGTTGGTGTAGGTGCTCGTCTTCCAAGGCAATAAAAAACACTTTGCCTCATGCTAGGTGGTTAACCTAGATGGTTGACAATCGCACGCTAGCTAGGAAACCATTGGAGAAACCGGTCAACTAGCTCAGCCAAGGAGTTGATGCTCTCTGGCTGTAGGTTCCAAAACTATTCAAGGGCGTTCTCCTGCAAGAAGACCAAGAAAGCACAACCCAGAACTAAATCCACCACTAGGTTGGAAAGGAAGGCTAAAAGGAAAGCTTGAACATGAGCTTTCGGGTCTTCTCAAGCATAGTAATAAGGAATGTTCAGGAACTCAAAACCCAATGATAGGGGATCATTGTTGATCCACATTGTAAAGGCTGGCTACCTAAGAGAATTCTAGAGGTAACGGGGTCGGCACCTGAGTGATAATTTTCAGGAGTTATCTTTCAAATTCTGTTGGAGAGAGATTTTTACCGAGACTCCTTGCTCACTGATTCACCCCTAATTTTGCCAACAAAACTTGTGACTACGAGTAGAGAGCTCAGTTTTTTCCTTACATTTCCCTTTGAAATGCCTTCCCGCTTACTCCAAAAGGTTGATAGGGGTGGTCATAAACTTAGCCACCCTGAATGAAACCTCTCTCATTGGGGACTGCTTCTCTTCCTGGGGTATTCCCTCTTTCAGGTGAGAATTTCCAGGGGTTCATGGGAGATGGTGGTGGTACGCTTGTGTAAAGCCATGGAATAACACTTGAGTGAAATACTCGTTTATTCCCGTAGATGGTGCCAAATTGTAACGGTTAGATTTGATATATGAACGGGCTACTAGAATTGGATCTACAAGAGTAACCCAACACCAGTCACTAAGTGCTTGTAAGACACACAAAAAAAAAAAAAAAAGTTAGAAGTTAGAGATTTTGCCCCTAATTGGTCTCCGATACTTAAGTTAGTAAGAGCTCAGATGAGGCTTAGCATATAAGAGAGTTAAAGTCTTTTACTCTTATACACTTAGTTGCTTCAAGTGAGAGTGGGAGTATTTATAACCAGAAAAAGTAGAATCGAAGGAGGTTCCTACTCACATTATTGCACTAGAAGATTTGACTTGCTTGCCTATCACATAGGATGGCTGTTGTTAGATATAGGTTCATTCGCTATGCTAAAGTGACACTAGTTGAGGCTTTTTATGCTCTAGTCATGTTATATTAGATGGTTTCTTATATAAGTTATCTAGAGTCCCCGTCTTGGGCAATTCACAGCTCAGGAGTGTACTCACCTATTTTTGCCTGCCAAGGTTCTTAGAATGGAGGGCGGCCTTTGTTGGCTCTTGTCACCTACAGTGATTGAAGAAGCAACTTGGCTAAAATTGAGCTAGAGGAAGCCGATCTCTGAATAGAACTTGTTGAAGACCAAATAATCATTGGACCCAAGTGTTGGACCTCTGATGATGTAATGGCGGAGTTCATGTGCTAGACTTGCACACCAGGCCAACGCATAATAAGCGAGCCCATCAGGGGCCTGGCATTGAGCTGCCTGGGCCTCCATACCTGGGCTATCCCGTGCGAGTTATATTCTAAGACAGAACAAAATTGAACTGTTCAAGTTGGCCCCGCCCTCTCTCTTCTACAATTTTCACCATTCATCCTTACCAAATACAAAATGGTAAACTACAATCTTGTGTTCCTTTCTTTTTTCCATTTAAGAATAGGAGAAACTCTTTAGCAATTATGTAGTTTGGTAATTAAGAACTAACTTGAAAAAATGGGGTATGACACAAGTAACATGAGTAAACAAAAGTTTTTACTATGTTAGGCTTGAGTTTTTTTTTTTTAATCCCATAATCATAGGACAAAATTATGATACATAACATATAACAAGATAAATTGCGAATTCACCTGTTTGACATAATTAATCATCATACATAAAAGTTTGTATTTGTAAATTATTAAGCATGTAGCTAAATTTAAATTTTAGAAATGGACTTTTTATTTCATGAAAAGTTGTTAAATTCGCTTAATTATTATATGTGGTTAATTCATTGATTTCAAAAGAATTAATTCATTTAATTTATTCTAAAATATAACTAAGCTCATGAACAATATGATTTTTTGTACAAATTAAATCAAAAAGTCTCGTAGAAAATAGGTTTAAGTGACAAATATTATTTAGGCTATCCATCCAATAAATTATAGTAATCGTGCAAGCAACACCAAAGTAGAATAAACAAATTGAGTCAGAATTAAAATCTTTCAAGTCAAGCTGAAAACAAAACATTAGACCGTATAAATCCAATTATGATTGAGATCTTTTAAACCAAACTTGTTGCATATCAATTTCATTTATAAAATCTCACAACTGATTATCATTATTAGTATGTTTATGGAGTATGATTGCTCTATTATTAATTTATAATTCCAAACAATTGTAAAAATGAAAATAAATTTAATTAAAAAGGTGTTGCGTCATTAAACATACGATGCAATGAAATAAGAAAAATTTCCGGATGAAAGTCTAAGCAAATACAATTTTTTATACCCAAACCGTTTGAACGCATCTATTTTAACAAGGGATAATTTTACATACCTCCCCTAAGGTTTGCTATAATTGCACTCACCTCCCCTCAGGTTTTAAAATTACACATAAACCCCCCTGTGTTTATATTTTTCATAACAAAACAAGTCCATTTTTATAATGCAACCCAAAACCACTAACCAAATAACTTAAGATATGCTTAATTGCTTCTAAAAAAGTTAAATAAATCTTCAAAATTAATTAATTAGTCATAAAAAATGTCAAAAGTATTTATATTCTTACAACAAATTTTTAATCTCTACCAAATATTACTTCTTCAAAATTCAGTTATCTAATTAATTTAAATGAATTTATTTTATCTATTAAAATTTTACAAACAAATATATTAATAAGAAAGAGATGACTAATTTAAAAGCAATTAAGCATATTTCAAGGTGTTTGGTTAGTGTTTTTGGTTACATTATCAAAATAAACTTGTTTTATTATGAAAATATAAACACAGAGGGTGTAAATATAATTTCAAAACTTAATAGGAAGTAAGTGTAATTATGACAAATCTCAGGAGAGGTATGTGAAATTATCCCTTTTAATAAATAAAGGACTTTAGACTGATCAACATTTTTCTTTTCACCATATCTTTAGGAACTAGATGTAGAGAGAGGAAATGTTTACGCCTAAAAATAGTAAATTCTTTTAGAAAAGTAGAAAGTTATCACAAAATCTTAATGTTTTCTTTTCCTGTTAAAACTTACTTTTTCTTAAGTTCTGGTGAAAAAAAGTTATTATTGTTGTCTTTGGGTGAGATTATAAAAAGGAAGTATATATAATTACAATTCAAACATGATTAAGGCCTAAACCAAAAACTTTGTGCGAGGGAGGCTGTGCTAAGAAGGGAAAGAAAAGTCGGCAGGCACTACTATTTTTGGTCCAAATTGGAGGTATCAAATATATGCATACCACTTTTTAAAAGATTATGAAAATGAAGCAAGAATTTCAATTTTCAACCCAATGTGGATGTGTGGCTTTACCGACTCGTCTTTTCTACAAATAGACACAAAGATGCGTGATCACTACACTGTTAAACATCAAATCGTATTTCCCTTCCTCTATTCACGATGCGAAATTGACCTTTCACCAATCGGAGCACATTTCATTTTTCACATGCCAAATTCCGATGACAAAGCATTAATTCTGCGGCATTTAAAGAGCACCACTCCTGCAATAATGCATCTGTCAGCTTACGCGTACTTCCACATGACCAACAGTAACGAGTTTCATATGCGATCGGACCCACGCGATTAAACGAGCCGGATGGCACAGCTTGCGGAGATGTGCCTTGCAAGTTCTATTTAACATAGGTTACATAGCTTGATGGTTCATATTTAAAGTATAAAAAATGAATAGATAAAATTAAATTAGTAAAGTTAAATTTTAATAGAAAAATGACATTGTCTTAAAATAATAAATGTTTAAATTATACTTTAACAAAATTATATTATTATTTTAATATAATTATATTTTTTAACTAACATGTCACAAATAATTCAACTTGAACAGCACAACTTGCAAGGCTCTAGACCCCTCGCTTGCTTAGGTTGATTTGGTCGTGAGTTAGATTTTTTTAATTATATATTAATTATATAAAATTATTAAGCATGTGTATAAATTATTACATATTAAAATAAGAAAAATTACATGTAGTTTTTTTTCCTTATATTGCATAATAATTTTTACAACAATTGATAGTTTAAATGCCTAAAATTTTGTTACAAACAAAATTATAAAATGTACATCGAACTTCTTTTCTTTGTTTAACATATCCGTAATCAAAATGCATACGCATCCATTCAAGTAATTCGTAGATATTTTGGCCTATGATAATAGTGTACGTAATGTCATATGATGAGATATGATTTGAAATTGACATTTGAGGTCATGCTAGTCAATTCACAATAATTTCAATCACAGGAAAGTTAGTGGATTGAGTGTTTGACTAATTATTTAAAAAAGTTAATTATATTTTTGCCTTGTGTATTATAAGAATTATCACACTTTGACTCAGATAAAATTTTATGATCATTAAGTCGAAAGGAATAGTTAGTTTGTCCATTAGTAGAAGGGGTAAAATAATTGAAATGATCTTTAATATTTAGTTGATACAATAATTGAAATAATTGATATAAATATTTTACCGTCTTGAATATTTATGTTCTATTTTCATCTTTTTTCTAGAGAAAAACAAACATGTGAACAACACGTGATGTGAAAAAAAAATTTAGTTTGTCAAACAAAATAGAAGAAAAACTTCTAATATTTAAATATAAAAATGAATTTTGAAACATTAATTATCACGTTGTTATTGATTTAGTATAAAATAGTGCACGTAAAGTTCGCGTGCGCGTGTGTTTAGTTTATGGAATTTTTTTTGATAATAGAAAAATAGTTTATGGAATTTTTAATCAAGTACGAACACGCCAATTCAACCGATTGAATTGAAAATAAGTCATTGTTTGGTTTGCAATCAGTATATCACTCTTTTTTTTTATTTTCAGTTTTTTCCCTATTTATGTTACAAACTATTTTTTCTTTTCTTTTTTTTTTACTAGTTGGATGCCCAAACATGTTGCTATTATCTCCAATAGTGGTCAGTATAGGGGTGATAATTTTTTTGACTCCAAAATGTTAAAATAGTCATATCAACTAAATACTCAAGTCATTTTAGTTATTTTGCCCTTTTGGCTACTATCTATTACTTTTTTATTTTTATTTTTTTGACTGTTAGTCAAAGAGAGCAAAGTAATGATAAAAATTTTATAGGGAATAAAACGAGATGATTTTTATATCGGGAAAAAAATTCTTATATATATATATATATATATATATATCACACAAATTGATAGAGAAAATGAATTCCTTAAATTAATGCTTGGTTGAGCTCCAACCTGACCTAAATATATCATCATCCATTGGAAAAAAAAAAAAAAAAAAAACTCACCCCATCTTTCCAAGATGCCTTTCAAAGTTCTCTGGCTTTATGCTGTAGGAGAGTCGCAGACAACCTCTGCCCATGACGGTGGGGTCTCCACTTCTGCAATTCTACGCCTCTTATGAGAGAGCAGCATTTTCCCAGCAACAAATTCCAAAATTACGGGCAAATAAGAGTCTTTTCCATTATCCCCACGTGTTCAAATTCTCATTCCAACCCCTCCCACAGGACCCCTCCAACCCCCTCTGTTCATCTGATCAGCTATGAAGTTTATCCTTTTTCAATCTCCTTAAAAAACTCCAACAACTCAATTATTTTACTTCATCCCATCTCCCCTCCCAAAGAAGATGTGGAAGCTCAATAGTTGTCCTCTTCAAATGTTTTTCATCTTTTTTTATTGCACGATCAACTACTCATGTTCACCAGCTGCTGCAATAGGAGTTGGGATAGCAAAAAAAACTCCATCTGATCATGATTTACCATATTTTGAATCAGCCAGCACCTGTTTCAATAATAATGTAACTGCAAAAAGGCTGATTAGTTCCCAGAATCAGTCATCTTTGACAAGGCAGAGCTCTTCAGAATCAGCTTTTTCATCAGCATCAGATTGTACAGTTTGGACTAAAGAGTGCTCTGATGAGCTCCTCTGGTTTGCAAAAAAGCCAGAAAATGTTAACTGGATCAAGTCTGTGAGGAGAAGAATCCATGAGAACCCAGAGCTTGCCTTTGAAGAATATGAAACTAGTCTGTTGATTCGTGAAGAGTTGGAGAAAATGGAGATAAGCTACACGTTTCCTCTGGCTAAGACTGGGATTAGAGCCATGATTGGAACTGGAGGACCTCCTTTTGTAGCCATCAGGGCTGATATGGATGCTCTCCCAATTCAGGTTTGCTTTATCTTTTCATTTTTTAAATCGATTTGAGGTTTTTCTTTTCTTTTTCTAGTCTTTTGTCATTTCTTGGTTTTGCTCTTTTTTTACTCCAACATGTTTTAATAAACCAAAAATGGGCATGTTTTTACAAAAGAAAACAATATAACCCAACTAACCCACCCGGTTTTTCGAGTGGTGTAGTAATCGTTGGCGAGTTCATTAGGTTTTCACAAATGATCATAGCTACTTTCACTAGTAGGTATGAGATGTATTATAACAGTTGTTGGTAAGTTGTAATGTAACGCGAGTGTAACGTTTCCCGCCAAAAATTAAATGATTTGTCCACTATCTCATCATTAGTAAAAAGAAACATACCTAATAGAAAATAAAGTTTTTTTTTTTTTTTGAGGAATAATAGAAAATAAAGTTAAACTGAACAATATTGCACAATGGTCTTTTCTGTCTGGTTTTGCCTAAAATTGTTACTACAAAACAAGTAGAATTGATGTTTAAGAGAACCAAGCTGTTAGTCAAGTAAATTTTACCAAATTTTTTGTTGATTGGTTGCTATATTTGTGGGTTAAAGGAAGCAGTTGAATGGGAGCACAAAAGCAAAATTGCCGGCAAGATGCACGCCTGTGGACACGATGCCCATGTGGCCATGCTTATTGGTGCGGCAAAGATTTTGAAGGCACGAGAAAATTACTTGAAGGTATATTATGCTCACTGACTTCACAAATGTGTTTATTTATTAGACGAACATTCTTTTTGGGCTTAAAAAAAAAAAACGTTCTTTTTGGCTTTAAATTTCCTACTTAAGTGAATCTTTTGTCATTTTTTTTTCCCACCTTGTGTTTTAATCCAAATTATCCTTTGTGCAAGCTGGAAGAGTGATAAATGTTGCGTTGAATTGTTTTAGAAAGAAAATGGAAAAAAGGAATTTTTATACATTTTGCAAACAATTGTAAATACTACAACTACACATACTTCATAGTGGTCAAACCTGCTGCAGTATCATATTATAATTCTGGGCACAAGATTTTGGTCTATTTTATACCAGAAATTGACCTTTCAGAATAAAAGCTAAGTCCATAGACTATTGTTTTGTTTATAATAGTTCCCTTTGCACCCGGCGTTATTTTCGGTTGTCCGTAGTTAATAATAATAATAATAATAAATAAAAAGGGATCTCTTCTGCAAATTTCTCAGGTAGATTTTTGCACCTTTGAGGAGTGTCTATTTTGGTTCTTCAACCGAATTGATCTTGTATATGGTCTTATTTTCCTAGTTGCCTCGCAATTATTGTGAAATTCCTTTGATTCGATTTTACTGCAATTCTGATTCTGTTAGTCAGTCAATCTTTATTAGCATAATGGTACGAGTAGCAACTAGCAAGTAACGAAGTCAGAATGTGCAGCAGCCAGGCCATAAATTGGTCACAGCAATCCAAGTGTGGATTGGTTGAAGACCCAAGTTGGCCATTTCTTATCTTCAGTATAAGCCAAAAACACACCAACACTTCCACGGCCGACCCACCAAAAAAATCATTATAAAATTGTTTAATTCACCTATGGTCTATTAAGGCTTAATTTGTCTCGAGGTTTCTAAGGTTTCGTACATTGATAGGACTGGAAAATGAATGTAGTGGCCCATATGGCATCAATATCATTCAAAAAATTTCCGTGCAGGAGCCACACCTATTTTGCAAACTTTTCAAACTATTAAAAAAACGTTTCAGGATGAAGAAAAGTAAAGAAAGAGATAGAATACGAGCCTTTGATTTTTTTCTTTTTTTTTTCTTTTTTTTGATTACTCTAAGGTTGTTTAGGATTCTGAATTGATTTTTTTTTAATTACTCTAAGGTTGTTTAGGATTCTAAAACCTTTGATTATGACAGGCAACAACTTGCTAGGACCAGGAATCATGTGGATTGAAGGATCCTTTGTCCATGTGAGATGTCACTTTGAAATGTCATATTTAGCTTTAGTATGATGCGACGGGAGACGTCCTCTTAAGGGTCTATGACACTATTTACTAATTCTCTAACACATGTGGAGCAGTTT
>JAMWEH010000697.1:0-25568 GCA_024721245.1 Mitragyna speciosa | reverse complement strand
TGAATTAGAAGCAGAAGGCTCTCATTAATATTTTATCAAATAGCATAATCAAGGAACAATACTTTTTTTTTTCTCAAAATACATGCATTCGGAATAGTTTATAAAAGTTTCGTTTGATAATTGGAAGCAAGTAACGTAACTTGGCTCTTTAATTTGATATTTCTCAAAGTTTACTAAAGTACTCTGTTACTATTTAGTCATATTTGAAACTTGGTCATATTTATTATAACGAATAGCTTGCACGTAGTATCATATTGAATGCGTGGTTTTTATTATATAATTTTCTTGCTTCTCAACATTAAACTTGGGCCATGTGCTCAAAATTTCTTCATAATTTCCATTGATCACAAGATCACATTCTAAATTAAAAGAGTCAACAATGAACAGTTGACATTGAACCAATATAGTCAAATTTGAAATCAAAAAATAATATTGTTTTAGATTAAAAAGTGATTACAAATTTTAACTGACTAGCGACGTCACTTTTAACTTATCCTGACACTAACCAACTTGCAAGACGCTGTGCCCCTTAAACTTTATGGAGTGTCGTTTTGCTTCACTATAACCATAAATCCTAACACCATCCGTGGATGTCATGTGACCACAAGTGTCGACAACCAAGCGATTACGCATTGCACGTTTTAAACCCCGTATGAAACTGAAACATGAGTTTTAAAATAAACAATTATTGAAGTTTTGTGAAACTAAAATCATACGATTATTTTCCTTTCTTGACATTGCGGATATCAAGAATATGACAAGTGCAACATTTGTCTCCACAAATATAATACTACTTCTCTTCAGATTCTTATCTTCTTAATTCTTATTGAGGCACATAAATGATCTTTGGACAATCTATTTTTAGAAAAATATTGTACAATATTCTTTAAATAATATTTTTGAAAATTTTTATATTTTTATCCACCTTTTTACTCACATATATCACATTCCAAAAAATACTAAGATTATATTCTTGTAATAACATTTTAGAAAAACACAATCTAAGTGGAGAGTATTTGTTCAGCATATATCAAAAACGAAAGAAAAAAGGTAGTTTTGAACTTATATGATAAGGATATTTGCATGGATATTTTTTGCATTCTTAGAAATATCAGTTCATTCATATGACCATGTTTTTTAAAAACCTATTTTTAAACAACTCTAAATAAGTTTTTTAACAATTTTTTATCTCTTATACAGACATTTATCTAAAAGAATCTACATAACTATTACAAAAATATTTTTTGAAAAATTCCCAATAAACAATCATCCAAACTTCAGCCATATTCTTGAAAGATAGAGGATATGCGGATTATATGAGATGCCAAATGCCCGGTTATGTATTGCTTTTGACTGGCTTCTTGACAAAAGGAACCTTTCGTCTGAGAGCAAGCTCAAGGAAACCTTATCTACATATTGCAAACATCATACACCAAATCATGTGATAAATGCGTGGTATGCAGAAATAATGATTTGAATGAAAGTAATTTATGACTTAAGGATTTAAATTTTGGACTTAAAGTTGAAGTCATTTGTTCATTTAATTCTAGGAATGTCCGAAGCTAGGTTGAAATTTATTTCAAGCCCTTTTTTCCCATACTCTCTCCACTTAAAATTTTCTTTTGTGAAAAAAATAATATGTTTTCAAATTAAAAAATATATCTATTAGAATAGTGTGTGTATGTATATATGTATATCTATACATATCTATACAAGGGCACGGGCCTCATAATTTGGTCCTTTTCCATTTCTCTCAATTTGGGGCGATGTAACTGTTCAATGTTTTGGTATAATTGTCCAGCATTCTGATTTAACTGCTCAAAATTATAATTTAACCAATTTTTTTTCCAAAGCCACCTCATTTTGGTGTCCCCCCCCCCCCAACCAAAAAAAATTTGCTCATATGGCACACATTTCTGTCGCGC
Organism: Mitragyna speciosa; assembly: GCA_024721245.1. NCBI lineage: Eukaryota > Viridiplantae > Streptophyta > Magnoliopsida > Gentianales > Rubiaceae > Mitragyna > Mitragyna speciosa. The sequence continues at coordinate 23,643 of JAMWEH010000697.1, read as the reverse complement.
CCCATTTTTCGAAGGAAAAATAAAGAATATAGTGTTGAAGTCGGAAAAAGGAAAAGGATTAAATGTGGTTGTGTTTATTGGAAAAAGAGAGCATGTAAATTTCTCGTAACAATAATTTTTTAGAAAACGCTTTGTAAAAAGATGATTCGAAAAAAAACACGACAAACAAGTACTTTATTTTAAAAATAAAAGAAAAAGGGTCTAAAATGGGACTTTGAAAATACGACGGTTTTTGGGCCTGAAAATAGAGTCTAAAAAGGGTTTTTATTAAAAAGGGAGTCGCCACTTGGTATTGAGTTTTAGGTGTACCAAGTCACCCGAAAATATTTTATAAAAGGTAAGAAAATCAAAAATGATTTATTTAAAGAAATGGTTTTTGGAAAAAATAAGGAAAAACAAGAAAACCCTTTTAGACGACTCCAGGTCTTTGAAAAACAAGAGAAAAAGGATTCGGGAGTCACAGTTGAAGAAAGGGAAGGCAAAGGCTTGCGCCTAAGGCACCCTTTCAACCTAGCCGAAACTAGTTGCGAGGTTTAGTCTAAATTTTCCTAATATAACCCTAAGATTTTATCGCATTTGGATGCAACTATATGAATGCAAATCTAGTCCTAAAAATGGAGTATCGTTAAGGGACAAAATGTTCCATTGAGGTTTAGTCGAAATTACCGCATTAATTGCGAAACCCGAGTCTAGACCTTGATGGAGTCACGAGTATAGATGCAAAGTGGAATGCAAAAGAAAAGGAAAATAGTAGTATAGCTAGTAAGTGAATAAAGAAAGTAGGGATGCAACATAACGGGTACGGGGGACGGAATGGACTCGTGACTAACTGTTCCTACTCACGGAGGGGGGAACGACATATACGCCATCGTTTCCCACGATGAGTAGATGACTATTTCTAGTCAAATCACACAAATGACCTAAAATTCTATGTGTAGTGGAATCTAAATATTATGCACTAAGATAAATGTTAAAATAGATAATAAATGATAAAATATATATAGAAAATTATGTAAAAATGGAAAAGGCCTAAAAAGAGAAAATGTGTGTGTAATGATCATGAAATGCACACAAGAAATGACCCCTAATACTAAAGTGACCTAAAGGTCTAGCATTAGACTAGCCTATTTTCTAAAAATTTTCGCTAGCGTTGGACTAGCGAAGAAACCGAAATTAACCACAACTAGCGTTGGACTAGTGTGGCGACTGATACACATATATAATAATAAAGCAAGTAAATAAATAAAGCATAGATTGAAGCAATAATCACATAAAAGCACATAATAGCACATAGAAGCACATAACACATAAGCATGATATTCTAGATGCAAAGTCCTAAAGAAAGCAATTAAAACACATAAGCAATAGCACACATAGCACACAAAAGCCTTAACTATTACACAGGGAAGCCTAATTACAATCTAAAAATAAGATGAAAGGTAACCTATCTAGTCTATCTATTACATTTTTCTATCTAAAATACATAAGATTTTTGTTAATAGATAACACATAAACTATCTATTACATTAACTATCTAAATACAAAATTTTACTAAATAGAATATTACCTATCTATTACATTTCTTTGAATAATCAAAAATTAAATTCGAACAAATAATATGACATGAGTAAATAAACACTCATACATGGATAAAATTATAAGCACAAAGATACATGAAAACACATAGAAAACACATAGAGCACGTAGGAGCACATAAAAAGAAATAAAAAAGGGTAGTCGAGATACCATCTTGTTCGTAAACTCGGTACAAAATTGCTACTAAATGAACAAACATGTCAAAAATATCACTATGTAATAAATAAACTACTAATTAAATAATTTCATACCAATCATTATGAACATACTACGATAATTCAAACAAAATAAGAGAAAGAAAATAATGATAATAATAATTAATTATTTAGGAAGAAAAATGAAAATTGTTTAAGTAGAAATAAATAAGTAAACAAATAAATAAAGCAAAACAACAAAAAATGAAGAAATAATAATAATAATAAAAGATAAAATACAATAATACATACTTAAACTTTTAACACCCCAAATAATGATTATTAGAATAACTAAAAGGAAAATAAAAAAACTAATTTGAATATTAATTAGACTAACAAGGTCCAATTTTAGAGCATTAATTATAAATTTGATAAAATAAAGAAAATATGAAAAGAAATAATTTAGAACTTTGAGAACTTAACTAATTTTAATTTTAATTTTTTTTAAGAAAAATAAAACATTATAAGATTTGGATTAAAAATGAAAATTTAGGCAACATTCTAATGTGAAAATGTAATTTACAACAAACAAAAGGGTAAAATTATAATTTTAAATCCTAATTAAGGTAATGACATAGTTTACAACAAATTTAAAAACTAAAATGTAATTTTCAGCAAGTATAATGCCCAAAAATAAAAAATTTCCAGCAATACTTAAATCCAAGAATATAATTTCAGCAAAGTCATTAAATAATACATAATTTACAACAAATATTTAAAAGCAAAAATGTAATTTCAGCAAGTATAGTGATTTAAATAAAATTCCAGCAAGGTTGGAGGGACAAAAATAAAATTCCAGCAAGCATTCTAGGGCAAAGAAAGAATTTCCAGCAATGTTGGGGAACAAAATAAAATTCCAGCAAGTATTCTAGGAAATTAGAACCAAATTCCAGTAACATAAAGTTTTAAAAATGAAATTCCAGCAACTTAGGAACTAAATTACAATTTCTAACAATTAATGGAGGTATTAAAACAAATTTCAGCATCATAAAGGATCAAAATATAAATTCCAGCAACAATAGGGGGCCAAAAATAAAATTTCAGCAACTATAATGACTCAAATAAAATTCCAGCAAGGTTGAGAAGGATAAAAATGAAAGTTTCAGCAACAAGAGGGGTCAAATTTACAAATTTCTAGCAACATCCAAGGGCTAAAATACAATTCCATCAAACTCGGGGAATAAAAATGCAAACCATAGTAAACTTAGGAGGTAAAAACGTAATTTCAGCAAGACTTAAGGGGTTAAATTGCATTTTTAGGCAAGCTAAGGGTCTAATTTGCAACATTTGGAAAGTATGAGGCTAAAATTAAAATACAGTAAGTCTAGGGAAGAAATTGAAAATTATTGGACATAATTGTAGTGGACTAAAAGTTTAGGGGTCATTAAAAATCAAGAGATTAATTGCAAGATAAATAATGAGACTTAAAGGCATAATAACACTAATCAAAATCCTAGGGGCTAATTACATAATAATAAAAAAAACAAAAAGTCAAAATACTAAATTGAATTAGAACTGACACAGTTGCTAGATTAACTTAATTAGTTAATTACTAAGTTATAACTATATTAAAGACAAAACATATACTAATAAACCATAATAAATTAAATGACATAAAGAAAGAGCTAAAATATATTAAAAAGAACGTCAATTATTAAAAACAATCCAAAACTCCACTTCAGTTTCTCAAAACCGAGAACACCTAAACTCCAAATCCCAAGTTTCTAAATCTGATCTCTAGTTGAATCAATTAACCAAACGTCAATGTCTCTTCTCTCTCTTTTTTTTTTTTTTTTTTGTACCCCCAAAATCTGAACTCCATTTTCCTCAAAGCCGTCAATTCTAACATTTCGGTCCTCCCCTACAAATTGTTCTTCTTTAACCGAGAGTTGCTGAACTCTCTCAACTCACAAGAACCCCAAATAAGATTTTTAAGTTTTTCAAATCAAAACAAACCCTCAATTCCGAATTCTAAACTCTTAGTTCCTAACATCTTCAGACATTTTCACTAATCAAATTTATCCAAGCACAAATCACTGCAAGGGAAATTAGAAGAAGCTTTACCTGGTATTAGGAGATGACAAATCTGGTAGTGGTGGCTTGGCTGCGGCCTTGGGTGGCTCGTGGTAGACTTTGGGTGGAGATTGGTGACTGTTTTAATGGCTTTTAAGGGGCGGTTTTGTTGCTGCTATAGGATTATTATGGAGCTAGGATTTCAGGTCATTTTGGGTGGGTTTGGGGTTGATTTTTGCAGCTCTTTTGAGGTTGTTATCGGTGGCAAAGGAACTGATTTTTGACTGCTGTGAGGCTGCGATTTTGGCTGCAATTTTGACTGATTTTGGCTGCTGTGTTTACAGAAATTGTAGCCATTTTTATGGTTGTTTTGTGCAAGGTTTTTGGGGTTAATATTGCAGCTCTTTTGGGTTTAATTTTTGAGCTGTTTGATGGCTGTTTTTCTGGTGACTTGGATTCGTAATTTGCAGGATTTTTGGGCTGGAATTGCAGGAATTTTGATGGTGGTTTGATTGATGAAGGTGTAGTGTGTTTGTGGATGAGTGTTGGAATGTGGTGAAGGCGCAAGTGGCAAGGGAGTGGATTGTGAATGTGTGTTGTTCCTGTGAGTGTAGTGTGTTTTTGAGAGCCGAGAGAGGAAGGAAATGTGTGTGCAGGTGAGTGTTTGGTGTATGTGCTGTATGTGTGTCTGTGTGTGCGAATTGTGGATGCAGGGTGCGTGTGTAATGTGTGTGATGTGTGTGCTGTGTGGAAAATACAGGGGAAGGGGAGCAGAGGGAGTGAGGGAGATGTGAGGTGAAGGTCGTGAGTTTGGTGAGTTGAGAGTGCAGGTGAATTGGCTCTGTGTGAGTGAAGGAAGGGAACCGAGGGAATGGAGGGAAACAGGTGCAGATTTTTTAGGTCCAGTCAAGAAAAATTATGAACAAATCCCCTAAAATCTGGTGAATGAAAATGAAAGTGGTGAGGGGAGTTGGTGATGTGGTGTAGCTGGAAGTATGGCCATAAAGATACTTTGCAGCTTGAGCAACTGTTTTGCTGCTGTAGCAGGATGCAAAACGTAGCCTGCTCCAGCCTTTTTTTTTTTTTTTTTTGTAAAGAAGGAGAAAATTAAGCAAACAAAATAAAGTAAAATAGAAATTCACTTGGGTTCCTAAAAACAAAAACCATTAAAATTTAGCATTAAAATAAGAAATAAAATTTACTATAAATTTCGAATTTGCTAGAATAATGAAAACGAGCCATTAATAGATCCAAAAAGTTAAAATTTTGAAATAAATACCTAACGCTCTTCTAAAAATTATGAAATTTTTTACAAAAAATTTATAAATATACAAAACACATATATAAAACTTTTTACTTAAATATTCTCATAGAAATAGTGCATTGGAAAACATGTGCCATTAAATTAAGAAAATACTAAAACTTTAAATAAATAATAAATGACTCTCAAAAATTATTAAAATTATAAATAATGATAAAAATGGCAAAATTATGTATTTAGGAAATAAAATAAAATAAAATAATATTTACGTGGTGAAATTACTATTTTGCCCCTAATGTGACAAATTAGACGTAATATACACAAAAATTATAATTGACCCCCGAAAAATGAAAAATAAAGAATACCCCCTAAATAAAGTAATACGCATATTTTTACAAAAAGGTGTGTCAAAATTTGGTGTCTACAATTTCAGCCATCCATTTTGCTACATTGAATCATAGCCATCAACTTGACTTGTGAACCCCTTCTTCCCCGAATTCATCTATATACATATACAAAAATAAACATACATACGTACATACATATATATATATATATGTCTGTATGTATATATATATATATATATGTATATATCGGCATACTCGCACACATACATAGTTTGAATATTTATTTTTTTATGTTTTTTTATTATATATAGTAGTTTTATTATTGCACATTAAGTATCATTGAGAATAATATTTTATATATAATATGTAGCTTTATCAAAATTTACCCCTAAAACAAAATTTTGTTTTTACTCTACATATATGTTAATATTACCCCCAACACATGGGCCTGTTCTCAATACATTTTTTAACCAGGTTTTAGATTATAGATTAGCAATAATTTATATTAATAGTGTTATCAATTAAATCTCAAATTAGATTTTAGATTTTTTGTACAACTAAATAATCTCAAATTAGTTGTACAAAAAATCCAAAATTTAATTTGAGATTTAATTAATGAACACTATTAATACAGATTATTGTTAATTTATAATATAAAAGTTGGTTAAAAAATCTATTGAGAACAGGCCTTTAATTTCCTGGTTCAAACCTTGAACGGATGGTAGTTAGTTATTTACAACAAAACTAAATGAGTTATATGACAATCAGAATATTCAAAATACAACCCTAACATGAAGAAACCACAAGAATTAATGCCACGTTCACTTGAAGGCGATGCAATTGCCCAACTAAAATGCTAATATTCATTTTTTTATTACAATAAATTAATGAATTTGTCAGTCTCTTGCATATATAATTAGAAGCAGAAGATCCTTGTTAATATTATTATCAAATAGCATTTTAAGGAACAATACATTAATCTCTTTTCTCAAAATATTTGTATTCTAAATAGTTTATAAAGCTTTAATAATTTTATAATTGGAATCGAGTAATGTAACTTGTCGCTTTTTTTCATATTTCTCAAAGTTTTACCAAAGTACTTTGTTAATATTTTGTCATATTTGAAAGTTGGTTAATTTCATCATAGAGTTTTCACATAGTGCGTTGTTAGTTCTTAAGTGATTTGACTACAGTGTTTTCTTGCATTTTGTATACTTTGTTAAAAAAAATATTCAAATGCATTTATAATATTGAATACTCATGTGTGTGTACGTGTGTGTGTGGAGAGAGAGAGAGAGAGAGAGAGATAAGGTTTGCTTCACTAACCATAAATCCTAAAACCATCCGTCGTTGTCATGCGACCACAAGTGCCGGCCGACCATTGCCGCCGATTACTCATTGCACGTTTTGAACGCCTGTATGAAACTGAAGCACGAATTTTAAACTAAACAACTGTTTTCATATCTTGACATCTGCGGATATCAGAAGTGCAACATTTGCTCCCCAAAAATATTTTACAAATATAATACAATTTATCTTAAAAATAGTATTTTCTTAATTCTTATTGAGGCATATAAATGATATATGGAGAACCTATTTTTAGAAAATTATTTACAATATCCTCTAAATAAAATTTTTAATCACTTCTTATATTTTTAATCATTTCTTTATTCACACGTATCAGATTCCAAAAAAATTCCAAAATAATCATCCAAAGGCGATGATATTTTTGAAGTTGAGAAATGCCTGATTATGTATTGCTCTTGACTTCTTCTTAGAAAGGAATTTTTTGGTTGAGAGCAAACCTCAAGGGAAACTTATCCACATATTACAAAAATATGATTAACACTTCAGCATACGTGTTTGAACCAAATTAAGGAATTCTAAATTTATTAAGAATTTTGAAATTCTTATTTTTAAGTTTTGATTGTCATTCACTTCCCTTGCAAATTCCTTCGGTGCAAGTGTGACTATCATTTTACTCCCATTTAAAAAACAAAAAAGACAAAATTATAAAAGGGGATTGCAAATTTTTCTCATAGTCATAGGCAATAAACTTGGCAGTCTTATCACCAAACAACAATCTTAGATAGGAAACTCGAAGAATCAATATCATTTTACCATCTTACTCAATCACTATACTAGATTGAAATGAAACCTAGCTTCTGGTAAATAATTGCAATCTCTGCTCACTTATTGCGAATACATTTTGCAATTAGCTAGCTCTGCGAGCTTTTTACTCGTCAACTATGGATGATATTTTCTTTAAAGGACAAGTTTACAAGGTTAAGAATAGAGCAATTTGACAATTTACAACTTGGTTTGCAAGTATTTTATGAACACGATTTTTTTTTTCATATAACAAAACTCAGAAAAATGAAATTATAAAAAACAAATACTTCACCAACAAATGAAATATTTTTTTCCTTTCTTTTCTTTTTTTTTTTTTTTTTGAAAGATTTACTTCTACAAATGAAATATAAACGTGAGGCTCGTCTAATTTACTTATAGCTCGATTTCGACTTAAGAAGTCAAAGGTGAGGGATTTGTTTGGATAGGGAAAGATAAAGTTGGGAGTTCATACCTCACAAACATGTTATCTGCATCCTTGTGCAACCACATATTTCAAAAGTATTTACATGCTAAAATACAGCAAAATAAAATTTTTAAAAACGTGAACAATAACTGAAATTTGGTTGTGTATGCTACAGTAGCCAATGTAAATATCACTAACAAATAACCCTATCAATTATAAATGAATAAGAATAGATGACACACGAAAGGAATAATGCAGCGGACAAGAACTAGAAGCTTGCTGGGCACAAACTTTGAGGGGCTACCACAAAGTTCTAATTCTCAAAATCTCACATATTTCACATTCCACACAACATAACCCCAATATTTACATACTAGTCATTCTATCGTAGACCAGATTTACGAGTTCCACCTATAGATTCACTACCAAGTCCACGAGAGGAGCCTGTGACCCTGTTACATTCCAAAAAAATTTAGTACATATATATTAGGACTATGAGGCAATAAAACATAAAAGAAGAAAACCACATATTCAAGCCAACAAACCACCTTAATTTTGAGCAACATGGCAAGTGATATCATACATGTACTTAAAATAAACCAAATGTAATGTACTAGGTGACTAGGTTTATTTTCTTAGACCAAGTCTTTATATTTGAGCATTTCCGCAAGTTCTTCAATTTTACGAACAAATCCAACTTGAGTGATTTTGTAAAAATGCTAACCACTTGATCTTCTAGTTTTGCGATTATCAATAATAATCTCCTTTAAACCAATTCATGAACGAAGTGAAATTTGATATCAATGTGTTCGCTATATCTATTAAAAATGGTATCATTAGTCAATTCAATAACTAACTTGTTATCGCAAATTATCTTGGTATGACCTTCCGCTTAGGTGTTGTAGAAAATTACGCATTCTTTAGTACTTAATTGGTACTGCCAGTGATTGCCATGTACTCTGCTTCAGCTGTAGTTAATGCAACAACCTGTTTTTCTTTTAATGAGTAAGAAAATACATTAGATCCCAAGTAAAATACATATCCGAGGTACTTTTTCGTTGAACAGTATTACAAGCTCAATAACTTCCTATAAAACCAACAAGACTCCTGTAATCGGCAGATAAATAAAAATGCCATCAAGCTGTGTACTTCGGATATATTTCAAATTTTCTTAGTTGCTTGCAAGTGAGAGTGATGTGGAACCTCCATAAATATGTCAATTAAGCCAACTCCATAAGTAATGTCAGGTCTCATAGAAATCAAGTATTTAATACTTCCATTGTCAACTTCAATTTTTCTTCAACGGCAGTGATTATTGATTTGGTTTTGTCTATCTTAAATTTTTTTCTAATAACATCAACACACTACTGTTTTTGTAAATGAATATTTCATCATCCATCTGAAAATTTTCTATGCCCAAAAAATTAGATATTCATTCAGATTAGTCATTTTAATATGACTAATCATAGCCTTCTTGAATTAAGAAACTAATTTGGATCGGTAGCTGCGAAAAGTAATCATCCATATATAAACATACAATAAAAATATCTCCTCTAGGATTGAATTTGATGGCTAAAGTAACATATAGGCATCTCTGAAAATAATGCACATTACAATAGGAAGTAATACGAGTGTAATAAATCCTAGGAGCTTACTTCAGCCCATATAATTCCTAATTCAACTTGTGGACTTGTTTTCTTGACCCCATTGGATATAATTTATAGCTCATTCAACATATACTTTTTTCTTTAAGGAACAACATTTAAGAATGCAGATTTCATGTTCATTTAATAAATTTTACAAAAATCATTGATGGCAACAAAAATGATTATACGAATAGTAATTAAAATGATCAATGCTTACTTTCTACTTGTATTCCTTGGCGACTAACCTGGCTTCGAAATGATCCACCTATCCACTAGGTTTGTATTGGCTATTATAGACCTATTTGATTCCAATTGTCTTTTTATCACTAGTTAGGTAGTCATCTAGCACATATTTTACTTTTTTAGTAACATGAATTTCTTCATCTATTGCAAGAACCTAACGATCATCTTTAACAACTTTCTCAAAAGTAAATGGTTCATAATCTACAAATAATGTAAAGTTCACATTATTTTTATCAGTTAGATCATTATTGTTATCAATAACACAATTATTGAATTGGATTGGCAAATGGCGTTGTTGTTGAATTGAAGTGACTGAATGACTCAAGTTGCATGGTAGAAACTGAAGAAAGACCACATGATTGCACAATCTACCCTTGTAGTTTACTAGAACACGTTGTCATAACCGAAGGCATTAAGGGATATTTTGGTGATATCTCAAACTCTTTTATAGACCAATTCCAAGCACCTTGTTCATTAGAAGTAATATCTGTGCTAATAATCACCTTTCTTACATCTGGATTAAATGACTTGTAATCCTTTGTTTAATGACAATAGCAATGAATATACAATTTTCAACCTTGTCATCTAATTTCTTCCTCGAAGAATCTGTAACGTGAGCATGGGTAAGACAACGAAATACTTTCTAAGTGAAAAATATTTGGTTTCCTACCAGTCCAAATCTCCGGGGAAATATCCCCAAAACTGTACCTTGTCGGACACTGTTTAAAACGTATATAGCACAAGAAACAGCTTGCCCAAAAATCATTACGAATACTTTTGGATCTCACCATATCTATAAATGTTTTATTTTTCCATTCAGCATTCAATTTTATTGAGAAGTATACCTGCTGGTAAGTAATGTTTAATGTTATATTTACTGGATAATCATCAAAAACAAGAAATTCAGTACTTCTATAGTTCTCAAAATTTTAATAAAATAGCCATTCTGTTTCTTCATATAAACTTCGAATTTTTATTTTTACACATCACATACATCAAATTTGTTTTTTTTTTAAATTATACCCACGTATTCCGCTAAAATCATGAATAAAAATGACAAAATATTGGCTACCACCATTGGAAGTAACTTTAGCTGAGTATAAATAAGAATGAATCAATTCAGTTGTCATTTAGGTCTCCGAGTTGTTTTTTGAGAAAGGATCTCCTTGCTTCTTATTTAATATACAAGCTCATACTAAGGCAACAAAAAACCCAAACTTTTCATGGAAGAAATTTCTAACTTCCAAATTTCACATGTGCAAATGCCAATTCCATAACCAGATATCATCAACATTCACAAAATGCAAGATAAATCGCCACGGTTAAGAGAAAAGAGGCCATAAATGGCTATGGATAATTTTTGCCCCGACAATGAGTCCCAATTTATCATCAATTATAGTACAAACACCATGTTTAAAATCATATTTTTTTCCAGATAGTTGGACCAAACTCAAAGAATTGTGATAAAGACTGGACGCATAAAACAGATCAAAAATAAAATTAGAAGAGGCATCTTTGAAAAGTAATTCTAGTTTTTCTCTTTTCCAAGAATAAGTACCCCTATATGATTTCTAAATTTCACAAAAGTTCAAAAAGATTTGTTTAGACCAACAATCAATTTGAAAATAACAAAATTTTCACCATTGTAATATTGAATTTTGGATTCATCACAATTCTAAAAACTTTTATTTTGTTGCTCATTGTATCTATATATGGTATGAAAAATTACCTCTACTACGCCCTCTTATGTTACCTCTACCACCACTTCTTCTGCCTCTAAAACTAGCCTTGTTTTAAAGTCTCATCTTTTTTTTTTTTTTCCCAAATTGATCTACCTTGGCTTGTAATGCCTCTCAATTGTATATGTTGGCATCGACTTAAAAACATCTCATAAGTCAGTAAGGGCTTGCTCTCAGTAGTTTCTGATTTTTATAAAAACTAATTTTAGAAAAGCTAAAAATTCAGTTGTTCTTGATTTTAGTTTAAGAAATCCAAAAACATAGTAAAAAAAGTAGTTGAAAACATTACAAAATAAATTTTTCCAAAATTAAAAGTTAAAATCAAGTAAAAAAAAAAAGCTATTGAGAACAGACCTAACTCTCTTATAAATAAGCAAGAATCAAAGTATTAATTAAGGTCGCTGGTGGCTTCAAGTATTGTGTTTTTGGTGTAAGATTGTGTACTAAGTGATGGTTGAAATTTTTCAATCATTTAAACCTCTTGCAACTGCTCAATGTTGATCTATATATGCTAAAAATGTCATTGGCTCTCTCTTTATATAGTCTCTAACTGGTTTCCAATCGCTTCATCTAGGTCAACTCATACAGCCTTCTATGCTCTTGCAATTTAACTTTTTTCACGTCAGTGGATCCTCAATTTGAATTTACGAAGATTATCCAAACTTCCTTGGCTGTCATTTCATCCATAAATTTATTGAATACATGCATTATCCAAGCTTCCTTGATTATTTTTGCATGCATAAGATTATTGAATACATGCAATTAGACTTTAATATTGAGATAATGACGTGCCTTTCTATCAGATATCTATTTCTCCCCAATTCTTCAGTTTCTTTTTTTTTTTTTTTTTCTGTGCCTTCTAGTGGTTCCTCAAATCCACTATCAATAATACGTCAAATATCAACACACTCAAAAAAAAAAAAAAAAAAGACTTGCATCCATGAACTCCAAGTTTCAAAATTAGTTTTGCCATCAAAGAAAAAAATAGGACATTTATATAAATAATATGAGTTATTCACGAATTAATTTTTTCATAATCTCATACAAAGCCCTGGTTTCCAATTGTAGGGAATAAATCTCTCCCAAAAAAACAAATACTTCTTCAACAAAAATAACCCAAACAATTATAAATGAATGAAAATAGGTGAAGGCACAACAAGAACAAAGAAGTAACGGCAAGAAAAGAAGCTTGCAGTGCACAAGAAGGGCTGCAGCAGGTTTACAATAGTATTACAATAGGCAGTAAAACTTAATACGAAATCGGAGCACATATACGAGCAAAGAAGGATTACTATGAAAAATCTCGTGTTGAAGCTCTTGATGGAGCTCATTTTTCACTAATAAAGTGGTTTTGACTTCAATTAAACTTCCTTAAAGAGAAAATCTAATTATATATGAAGTGTGCCCATGTAAAATTAAATTTAAAAAAAAAAGAACTTGAATTTGGTTTAGAGGCTTGACAAAAATAAATTTGGAAGCAAGAGAAGTGTATCCATAACTATGAACAGAACTGACCAAATGAAGTGGGCTACAAAGGCTCAACCACAATTCAGGCCCATTAAGCCCATAAGGTCTACTTGGCCTAACGTTGATTGCGAATTGTTCTGAAATGCAAAATCGAAATAATAGAGGGCTACTTACGAAAAATGTTGAACGCGATGGGGAGGCTTCTTTGTGTTGCATAGGTGTGGAGTTCAAAACTCAAAATATTTCTCTAGACCATTTGAAAAAAGATCTTTTCTAGGCATCGTGTAGAGAACTATATGAAGGAATATTTTTCAATGCTATAATTTATGTGCAATTATATGATGAAACAAAATGTATTATAAATTACATACATACATGTGTGCGTAGAGGGAGGGAGGGAGGGAGATTTGGGTTTCCGAAATAGTGTAAAAAGAAGATTTGGGTTTTCAAAATAATGTAAAAAAGAAGTGATTCAAATCATTGCTATTTGACTCAGACCTATTCTAAAAAAGTCGAGGCTTTTCGAATTATTTGTTAAAACGGACAAAGTCAGGAAAAACGTTTGAAATTATTTCAAAATTGAACCTTTTACATACGTACATACACACATTGTCACGCTATATGCCCGGGACATAACACCATTGTGACCAAGCTAAGCTGAGTCACAAGGCTCATAAAGTCAAAGCATCTAACATAAATACCCCAAATATTACACATACAAAGCCATTAACAATTTCCCAAGTCAAGTAATAACATGATGTACAAGTACATCGTCATCCACTACCATAGCCTTCAAATCTTTACATACACAATTCCAAATGTCTATCATATTCACTAAGGTCTCAACCTAACAAAAGAGGGTATAAACATAGTCTAAGAGCATAAATACAAACCACTACTAGCTTACTAACATCTAATCACCTTGCATACTTCGAGTGTCGGCACACTCTCTAGCTACACAACCATCAAGCACTGCATATCAACAATGAAGGGGATGAGTGACAAAATCACTCAATAAGTGACAAAAGTATCGCCTTGTGGCTTGATAGTGTCGTACATATGCTTACGTTCAAATCACATAGTTAGTAGTTCACATAATACCATATAGACTAGACTAATTCTCATTCAATCACAATTCGAATATCAAACATCAAAACCAAACAAAGCACTTCAAACAAAGCATCATTACATTCGTACAAAGCATCATTGCATTCAAACAAAGCTTTGGATATCCAGTCATTCACTGTAAGTCAGGTTGCCCGGTCATACTGACTTTTACCCGATCAGTCTGATCAGATTGACTTTAACTCGGTCAGCTCGGTCGTACTAACATTTACTCGGTTAGTTCAGTCCTACTGGTTATCACCCAGTCAGTTCGGTTCTACTAACTATTACCCGGTCAGTTCAGTCACTCATATAACATCATACATATCTTACTTCATTGTGCAAATAATTCATTATTCGATAATTCATTTGTATCACATATATTATCAAGTCATAGAAAAATGAGAACATAATCACAATTAAGCCATTTAAGATAGCAAATATAGTTTCAAAACGATTGTACTTTGGCAAAACCATTTTTCAAAATCCAAGGGATACAAGTCCCATTTACCTTGGTTCGAACAAACTCAATACTTCACGAAGGGTTGATCGCGTTCTTCGCCTAAAACATACAATTAAACATCCGATTATACACATACTCTATCAAGAAATCATAATCAAAACTTAAACCAGAACTTAGAACCTAAAACGAAACGAAATGGTCCAAACTGAGGTGATCCGCAGGTGGACCGCACTAATCCGCGCCCAGCGGATCCAAAAGAATCCAGCCGTAGCTTCTAGCACAAACTGAGCCCGACCGCAGCTGGCTTCAACCCTACCTGCGGCTCGGTCATCAGTGACTAGCCGAAGGCTCCAACTCTTAAGCCGCGGTCGCGGCTCACTCGGTCTCACCCACAGCTTGTCCATCAGAGATTTGCCGTAAGTGCGAACCAGGTGAGCCCTGGCCACATCTCAGCCACCTCCGCCCATGTCTCAGCTGCGAAATTCCTGCAATTCCAACCTTAACTTACCCAACCTCAAATCTTTTCAATCCAAACACCAATCCAATACCAAAATGGCCAAATAGATCAATAACAACTCATATAAGGCTCAAAACACTCATTTACCATAACACAAGTAACAAATCACATAATCCCTCAAAGTTCTTCACCACATTCCTCATAAATCAACCATCAACTCACACATATTCACCCACACCAACATAAACACATATTTAATAAGCATAAGGGCCATAAAACTTTCCAAATCAACCACTAATCACACTACTCCTACTACAACCAAAACTCATGAAATGTGAAGTAAGGTTTGGAAATTTACCTTGGGTAGAAGGATCAAAGTCTCCTCTTCTTGTTTGCCCTTGGAAATTCAAGTCTTCACTACCTTCTTCAAGCAAGAGTAGAGAGATTTTAGGGAGAGAGATAGAGAGAGCTAGTAGAAGAAATGAAGAAGAGAAGAATGAAAAAGACAAATTGCCCTAGGTCTTTTGGGCAAAACCAATTTGCCAGAATTGCTCTTAAGTCCCTCTAGAGTTTCAATTTACATTTTCACCCAAATCATACCAAATTGCATAATTGCCCCCGAAGGTCATTGGTATTACATACATACACACATACATACATACATACATACATACATACATATATATATATATATATATACACACATATATATGTATACATATATATGTGTGTGTATCGAAACATTAAAAGTAGCATTTCAGATGGCTAATGAGTCATGTCTCGAATCGTATAATCTAATTTCAAACTTACTATGAGTTTTGCAATTTCTGTAATGCAACTCGGGCTCCATGGAAAGCCAGTTAAGTTCCCCCTGTTATTAGTTCTCTTTCCAAGTTACTTCTCAATTTCCTGCCTCCATTTCCTACCGTTACCCGTCAATTTATACGAAAAGTAACGTCGTCAGAAAAGAAGTTTTTTATGGACAGTGGAAACTAAAAAGCTGAAAATCAATTGAATGGAATAATCTTATAAATCACCAGTAGTCTTGAACTAATTTCAGTCTGTGTCCCATATTTCACTTTTGAAACATCCTTTTTCAACAACCGTCATAAAGTACGTGCATTTTCAAAAGATCATGTTTGAAATAAATTTAGAATGAAATTAATCACTTTTTTTTTTTTAACATAGTTTAGTACATGCATTTAGCATATATGTGAAAAATGTGCATTTGACGTCATCTTTTGAACTAGAAGAGTATTACCGCACGAGATGATAAAGATCATTTTCACCTTGTAAGTTGTGATGTAATAATTTTCCACTTTGAAAATCTAAAATGCTTTCCTTCTACTTTTTGGCTTAGTTAACTAGCCATAATCTTTAACCGTGAAAGTTTATAAATCACAGAATGTTATAGGATCAAACTACAAGGGTAGTTAAACAAGTAGTTCAATGATGACCAATAATATGGGTGAACAGGTCTTTTTGTTGTTTTGGGAAGGAATTTAATTGATAGTTGAGGGATAATAATCCATCTAATACTAATTCTGAGAAACAATTGGAACTTCCAAGTTTAGTTCTTGGCTGAATATCCACTTTGAGTAATTAAGTCAATTATATGACCATCAGTCTACCAGTCTAATTAGGCGTCAATTAGACCTATCAAATTATAAAGTTTTCTTTCCTGCCTAAAGTAGGGTCTCAATTTAACTAGTCTCACATGTTTCACCTTATTGAATATATTTGAAGACTCTTAACATGTATTAAAGCAGAATTTTGTCACGATCCCTAGATTATGATGTAGTATAATGCAATTGAAATAAAGGTTGGATGGTAGAAGAGGTAGTTAGCATGTTAAGTCAAGTAGTCTATTAACAAAGTTAAAGGGAAGATAGATGTCCGTTAGTCGTAGTAGTGAATTTATATAACATAAATAGAGCGAACGTGATGAGAAAAGGGCATTCAGATTTGAAGAGCATTGTATTCCCTCTCCTTACTAATAGAATTCTTTTCTCTCTCTATCTCTCTCTCAATCCACCTCCGTTTTCTCCCTAAATTTCTTTCTTTTATCTCTTATGCAATTCTTTCTTTTCTCTTCTCTATAGTTCATGTTTTATCTAATTAAGTAGCTCAGGTTCTTGACGTCAAGAATCTAACAAATTTGTAGAAATATAACATATCAAATGTGTCAAAGTTAACATATTAGGTACTAAATTGAGATGACTCCTAGACTAGAAGGAACTAAATGGGTTATATAGAAACCAAAATTGCAGTTCTTTTAATAAACTTTATCATGCACATGTTGTTTTGTTATATTTTTTAGAAATATGTTTTGTTAAACAAACTCTAAACAGGTTGTCCAAGTAATTTTTTTATCTCACATACATATATACCAAAAAGAATTTCTAAACTACAACAATAATATTCTTTATAAAACCATCCAAAAAACAATTATTATAAACGAGTTTCTAACTCCGTATTTTAGACTATTCTCATATTAGCTTTCTAAATTGTGTTGTTACCCTCAGTTTAGCATTCTAAATCTCAGTTTTTTCCTTTCCAAAAAAAATAATTTTTTTGAACTGCAGGACTGGAATCTCTAGGCAAGTATTTTCTCTTTTAGTTGCCACCAGGTTTTGCCAAATGGTATATTCTAAGATAGATGAGGGGCTAAATGCATATACAACTATATGTTCTAAAGTTTAGGGCTTAAATGTGTTTAAAATGAAAACAAAGAGACAGATTAAACTAGGACTAAGTCAAACACAGAAAGAAAAAAAAATTGCAAATTTCCTTAAAATCATGCATATAACACCATATTTTTGCAACAACCACAATCATGACCAACTTTTATACTATGAGATCCAATTACTGAACCAATATTGAATATTGTGCTTCCTATTGACAACATTAGTCACAATTATTCTAAATTAACATTAGAAAAGTAATATTTGAATCATAGTAGCCTTGTCTTTTTATTCTTTTTGTTGTCACAAAATTATGCATTTTAAACAATCCAAATAAAACTACTTTTTGCTGTTAAATATGCTATCCAATGTTTCCTTCAACCCAAAAATTAAAAAGATAAACTTTCTCACATACAAATTCCATTATCTCACAAGAATCCATCCATAAAAAATTGAAAATGACCCAATTCTTCAAAAAGCCAATGGAGCCCAAAAAAAAAAAAAAAAGGAACCAAGTAATACCTGCTCAAGGATGCAGTGGGCCAAAATAAGAAAAAACCAAGACTTCTAGGAGCCTTTCCAAAACATTTCCATCTTTTCTATAATTACACACTAATCCTCGCATTTTACAAAGTTAAGAAATGAACTCAACAAAAGAACAACGGATAAGCCCCCACTTCTCTCAGTTTCTCTTCATCCGCATGAATGTTCGACCTTTCTCCATTTAGGTAAAAGCCCACTTTGTTTCTCTCTCTAATTGTTTGTATTTGTGTGTTAGTGTGTGCAAATTCCTTGTTCTCATATGGCTAAAGTTAAGGGTTTTAATAACTGAAAAAGATGTGAATTTTTTCCGCTCACCAATTCGCCCACTATTTTGGAGTTTTTGATCTTTGTTTCTATTGTGTTTTGAGTTATGGATTTTGGGTTTTATGGTTTTTTTTTTTTTTTTTTTTTGGGGGGGTGGGGGGGGAACTTTTGTTGTTACTGATGAAATTTGTGCCCTTTTTTCTCCCTCATGCTAATCAGTGCGGGAAAGATAGGATTAGGGCTGGTGATTATTCATAATTGGGATTTTGTGATGAATAATTTTGGAGGAAAAATCTAATTTTTTCTACCCAAAAATGTAGTTGTAGTTTGAATGAAAGTAAAGATACCCGCTAGGTGAGAAAATATGTGTCCAATTAACATTATTAAGTTCAATCATTGGATTAGGTTAGTCGATTATGGTTGAAAGAAACACAGATATTTATAATAGATAACGCATATGCGTTAAACGTTGAAAAGAAGATTCAAAAGTGGATAGATATGTGATTGTTGCTACTAAATTCTTTCAGAATTTTTAAATAGTAGTTAATGATAAGGCCTATGGAAGTCACAGTTGTGGACAGTGAGGGAAGGAATCTTCAATGGGAGTTGTAGAAAGTACACGTAGACGTAGTCTGAATCCTTCTTCACATATTTGTCCCTGTAACATTTAACAGAAGTGTGCTAAGGCATGTATTTAAGGATCTGTATGGTATTAAGGCTCTGTTTAACTCTGTCAGTGGCATAAGCATGTTTTCATTGACTCTTGTCAGCCCAGAGAGCACATTAATGTACAGTTGTATCGATATACTGTACTTGCAAAGATGAGAACCCTCGCCTGGATGACATTATGCTCAATAGCCATCCTCCTTCCAATCTGAGGGTCCTAATGTGTTATTCTGCATAACCTCCATCCTTTCTCGTTCTTTTACAGTTTGTGAATTATTTTAATTTTAAGTCATTCGGTGATAATTTTTCTGAATAGGTACTTAATTCTATTTTCTTCTGAATTTGATGAGCTTTAATTACTGAGTATGCTGTACTTGATAAAACATACAGCTTTGCTGGGTGTAGAAACTTACACAGGAAATGTAACTCGTGTCTCGGTTTAGTGAAGTTTAAGTCTTGCCTTGTACTTGCTGCTTAATCCCTAGGAGGTCTTTGGACCTCTGCCTTGTGCTTTAAAGAACTATTACACAGATACAAAAGTAATAGATGTAGTTGTTATTTGGATAATCCCCTCCAGTAATACACTTGATAATTAGTCCATCAACTCGGTAATGGAACCAACAGTCTCTGGACCTTACTGATTGGCTTGTCTTGTGGAAACACTTGGAGACTTATTGATTCTTTCTGGTTGTAGTATATTATGACATATGAATTACTAATACTTCATTGTTATTTTTTCTGCTATTGAATTTCATTTTCACTTCTTTGTGAATGTGTTAAATTGTTTGCTTTTTCTTGAATTAGATTGTTGACGTGAACAAGGTGATTGAATATGATTCTACATGGATGCCCTCTGAACGCTGGAGCTGTTTCCAAGCCTTACACGGCATGTAACCCAAACTCTTGTAGATCAGCATCTTCAGGCATTCCTAGTTTGCCTGCCAAGGCTGAAATTTCATTTGCTGGAAGTTCCTGGGCACCTCATCCTAGTCTGTTATCCTGTTATAAAGGTGTGTGTCCATACTTTCAGATTTAATTCACTATTTGGCCTTGTTCTTCATAGATTCATATCATTGGGTTTGTAATGTAAGACAATATAACATAAAATGTATATGTGTTGATTTACTGGTCCCTATTCCTTGTGTTGCTGCTTTATTGGTGAAGAGATGACTGTTTCTATATTATATGTTTCTTGTATTGTAAAATGCCAATTGTAGTTAATTCTTCTGCTTTGGAAATGATTTTATTTCCTCATTGATTTGGATTTTTTCTAATATCTTAGATATTGTAACCCTTGTCCATATTTCTCTTTCCTTAAATATCATTCTGATTTTTTTATGTCAGGAATTCAACTACTCTGCCTTTCTTTCACTTCCTCACCACTTTTAAGTGGTGAATTAGGTGGCCTGTCACATACTATACCTAAGTTAACCAAGCGGCGCTCGTTTTTACCATCTCCAAGGGCATCAAAGGATGTTCCTTACAGTTATAGGTACCCTGCTATGACCAAGAAGCCAAGGTGGTGGTGGAGAACCTTAGCATGTCTCCCCTATCTGATGCCTCTACATGAGACATGGATGTATGCTGAGACAGCGTATCATCTACATCCCTTCCTGGAGGATTTTGAGTTCTTGACCTACCCCTTTTTAGGAGCTTTAGGGAGACTGCCAAGCTGGTTTCTGATGGCATATTTCTTTATTGCATATCTCGGAGTGGTAAGGAGAAAAGAGTGGCCTCATTTCTTCAGGTTCCATGTAGTGATGGGCATGCTTCTTGAGATAGCTCTGCAGGTTATCGGTACTGTGAGCCGTTGGATGCCTCTTTCCGTGTATTGGGGCAAAATCGGAATGCATTTTTGGACTGCAGTTGCATTTCGCTTATCTCTGTTACGGTTTTAGAGTCCATGAGGTGTGCCCTTGCTGGGATGTATGCTGACATTCCATTTGTTTGTGATGCAGCATACATTCAAATTCCATATGACTAAGGAAGATTTGCGTTGTCCTGCAGAATGGCATCTATTGTTAACTTTTCTTTGGTGGGATAATAAAACTTGATGATGTGGACATTAAAGAGGCAAGGTCCATGTCCCTTTTGATTGCTTGAAATCCAGTTGCATAGAGGCTCCTTTTTAACTTAGGATATTATTTACCTATATTTCATACTGTCTATCCTCTGTGCATGTATGCGATGTCTTAGCTTTTGGGAGAATTTTGTTTTGTGCCTGAAAAAGCAAAGTTTTGAAATTCTGTTGATTTTGTTGATCAGATTCCCTAACAGCTTAGTATTGATTTAGTCAGCAGTTCAGAGTCTCCGTCTTGCTTCTTTGCATGTCGCTTGGGTGATTTATAGAAGCCATTATACCTGTATAAGTGGAAAGTTGCTATATGCTTGTGCGGAAGCATATAGCAACACTGATGTTAAACTGTAGGCATAATCGGCTAAAATTCAATCACTATCCTCGGGACTTCATATTGTGGCATGTTTTCACTTTCTTAAATGTTCGAACAAATTAAGCATTAGATAAAATTAAAAAATTGAACACAATGTCTAGCCATTAGGGGAAAAAAAACTTTGAAACAGAAGAGTGGCACGTAAAATCCCTAAACCTTTTGATTTGTTTGAGCAAACCAAAAAGGAACATGCACAAATTCTGAAGTCAATTTCAAGTGGATTACAAGAGCATATAATGCCTAATGCTATAATAGTTGACACATAATCCAAGATTGCAATTTAAACAGAAACCCTCCCAAAAAAAAAAAAGAGGGACTGGATACAGATATGGCAAATTAGAATAGAAAAGTTCTTTATTAAAAGCAGCCATACATATGTGTTTCTACTTGTAGAATTCAAACACCCAAAGGCTAAAGACGAGACATTTTAGCTCTTATACCTCTAAATCCTGCTTTAGTAGCCAAAGCCAGAAATTCTGGCTCTGATCTCTCTTTTGCACCCGCGGGGCAAACGGCCATCATGAAAAGATCAATATGGATGTTGCCCTTCACGGTTGCATCAGTATTGTTAGGATTAACAGGAAGAATTGCTTCAACAGCAATTACCTTTCCATCTTTTGGTAAAGCTTGGTAGCAATTCTTTAGCAACTTCACGCAATGATCATCACTCCAATCATGAATTATCCACTATAATTAATCAACATAAGCGAATTTTCATCAAGTTCAATAGTATGTAGATTTGTAGTTCTAGCATGATTACAATATCTGAGGACAAAGCATTTAAAATGATCAAGGACCTTTTAATAATTCTCATTGTGGCATGTTTTTTAAAACTCCATACACATTTTTTAACTAACTTTTTTATCTCAGAAATACATTCATCAAGAAGAATCTTTTAAAACTGCTACAGTAAATATTTTTAAAAAATAACTCACAAAATGACAATTCAGGCAGATTTGTAGTTACATGTAATAGGTTGTCTGAACGAAATGTCATGCACGTCAGCAAAAAATGATGCTATGACTAAGGTTTTTTTTTTTTTCTTAGCATAATAATTCATTTGATAGATGTGACATTTTGTCCAAACTTAGATGATCTGCTATGCTATTTTATTAAATTGGTGTCAGAACATGTTTAAACGGGATAAGGATCACAATATAAAGTTTACAAGTGCAAAATGTCTCAATCAAGTAAACTAAACCTTTCTCTCAAAAAAAAAGAAAAAAAAAAAGGGTAAACTAAAACCTTTAGATTTACTTTAGTTATACATGTACATGAGCAAAGCTCTTAATATTCCAACGTACCTACATAAAAATTGCATCTGCTTCTGGAACACTTTCAAACATATCTTCACCTTTATGTTCCACTCCTGCAATTTCACATATTTCACCTCAATTATATAAGGGATATATCCTCTTATTCTCATGAATTTGTAGATCATAATCTAATACTCAAGATTATATGAAAAATTAAGATTAAGTTAATTTATATCGATCAATGAGATCTTGATCTAGTAAACGCGAGTCTGGAGAAATATTATAGGGTATAAAATTCACAAATGAAGTCCTAACAGAAAGTGTTAATTACTTCCAATCATGTCGTACTCAACGTCGAATTACAAGCAAATACTTTGAATTATTCACATAAAAAAATCAATAAATAATATTAGAACAAAAATGAGTTACCAGGATAGGATGGAGCAAGCTCTATAATGTGTGGCAAATGAAAATTAATACCCTTAATATTGGGGTATTTAGATGTTATCATATGGAGAGCATGTCCAAGAGCACCACACACATCAACCAAGTTTCTGATGTTTTCAAAACCATTGTAGCACTCAGAGGACTTTTTCTATGATCACCTTAGTGTGGCTGAACATTGCCTTGTTGAAAGCCTCACTGAACCTGGGATCTTTTGCAATGTAATTGAATATTTCACTGCCGTGAGTCCTCCCAAATGCCTTTCCTCCA
>JAMWEH010001044.1:0-32013 GCA_024721245.1 Mitragyna speciosa | reverse complement strand
AGAGACATGGGTTAACAGATTACCTGAATAATTGACGGATAGAGACTATTGAAGTCCAAGAGCAATATATATTTGTCATATAGGCCTTTCTTTGGCTCCAAAACCAAACCACCAGCATATGCTGGACCCTTTTTGGTTTTCCGTTATCATTGTCCAGAACTTCATTATCTAAATTCATCTTGTCGGCGTACAAATCATCAGATTCTTTGCTGTCAACAGCATGGTTAAGTTTGCGCTTTGTCATTTTTGTTTCCTTTGCCTGAGAGGATAACTTATTCGGAACAATGAACTTCTTTGTATGGAATTGTGTAAAAAAAGATATTCTACTCTTTGTGCTCTAGCACTCTGAAAGTAAGTACATATCATATTATTCAAAATAAAAGGACTGCTGATCATGTTGAAAAATAAATCACCAAGAAATACAAGAAAAGTATTCACCTGAAGTGTTTTACTTCAGAGGTTGCCATTTATATTACTCATTTGACTTGTTAGTGGAAGAACACCTAAGATGAAACATGAGCTCCATTGACAACCATGAATCTGTTTCACCGTACTCAATCTAAAGAAAACAATTTACCTCCAAAAAGAAATCTTGAATACTTGTAAAAGAGGAAACACAGTCTCCATTATCATGACATATACAATTTGGTGGTTGACTACTTTTCACTTTGAGAAAAAACCCCCATTACAAGAAAATAAGAACAAAAAAGGGCAAACTGGTTATTATGCCTCAAACGCTCAACCTTTTCATCTTATGAGATTTAGAAGTTGATATATAATCATAAATCTAATGAGACAGGATTGCTTTGGGTTCGTAAGAAGTGTGGCAAAATAGGTCCTAAGTCATCCAATATCAGTTAGTTTCTTTACATTTTGTCATTTTCTTTGTCTTGAGCTAAAATTCTAAAACAACATGATAAGATGTAATCCTTTCTTTCTTAGATTGAAATAATAAGATATAGGCTACTATGAAACGATATTCACTATATATAGAGAGGACCTACAAAGTTCCATGAGTGAATTCTGACTTATTGAAACTATTTGGAGGAATCATCCTGTGGAGCAATCTCTTTGCGGCCTCTTTGTTATAGCTGAGTGCTTGAGCAAGTTGCTGTCAAGGAATAACTAACCTGCAAACTTCACACCCCTTTAATTAAACACTATCAATTTTCATCATGAGCTTTGTCGGTATAATATTGCAGCATTCCACTTTACCTCCTTTAGTAAATCACGGAGAACAAAGATAGGTATCGCCACAATAGCCGGCCTGCACATACAGCGACATCATTCCAGGACTTGCTCCTGACCCAAAAAATGTTGTTTCCTTTGCTAAGTTTAGGCATGATGGAACGCTTGAGACGCCCTATTTTAGACCCACATATCTGCTGGGCACTTTTGCAACACTGCATACAACAGTATGGAACATCCAATGGACGTCAGCAGCTTTTAGCGTTCACCACCATAAGAAGAAGAATCACACCAATTGATAGAACGCTACTCCAAAACTTTCCATTTTCAGAATGGGGAAAGCAAACAGGAAAAGATGCGTATTGAAACTAAACATCATTACTAGAGCGCAATAGCAGCATATGCACTAGTTACTTGCACAGGCTTTTCTTGATTTCTGTCATCACATAAAACCAAGCAATTCCGATCATCTTTGCTGACTTAGATTTAATATGATAGCCAAGCTATGGAGATTATCATTTGAGAAATTATAAACTGTGTGGCCATTAGTTCGAGTAATTAAAAAAATGGAAAAAGCCAATAAAGCACAAATGGAGAGGTGAATGAAAAAGAACCTGAAATCTGTGAAGAAGAACATCCAAGTCAAACCCAGATATGTTGTGCCCAACAAGAACATCACTATCCAATTTGTGCAACTCAATCATCAGACGATTTAATAAAGCTCTTTCACTGATATATCACATACGAAAACAGCGGATGGAGAGATAATAAGATAACAAAGAAATCAAAGCATAAAAAAGGGAGAGATAAACATTTGAAAGTAAACACAAATACATCAGAAACATGCCTGCTCTCACACTGATAACATTGCATCCAGCTTTTGTGTTTCTTTTCTGCAGCCTCTTTAGTGAATCCCATTGGAAATATGGCCCCTCAATTTTGCGGACAACAGTAAAATGACTAAGCATGCCTGGCCCGGTCCACTCTGAGGCTAACATTGGAGCATCAATCTGAAAAGTCAACATGCAATTGATATGTGTCTTTTCGTATCAGACTAAATATTTTGCTGCATTCTAGCACTATAGAAGCAATGCTCAATACACATGATAGCAAAACAGATGTAACTTTTGACTTCAAAGTGAAACAGATTTCCACAATTCTAGCAACTACAGCAAACAATGCTCCAATACAATCATACCAATCATATGTGGCTTTTGACTTCAAAGTGAAACATATTGCTGCTATCATATTTCATTAATCAAATGCGGAAAGAGACTAGAAAAATCAACTTCGAGAGAGAGTTCACTAGTTGTATAGGAGCAACACCTATCTATGCTTAATTATACAGTATACCACACATTCTCATCATTTCAGGAACAAGAGAGATCAACTTCCCATTTTGATCACGCTGTAATAGCTAATATTAAGCTCCTTGTAAATGTACCTTGGCCTTGTGAACAGCAAATGACAGATGCAGAAACAATTTCATTGAGATTCTGTTTTTCATTGATAATTGTTTTCAAATTTATTGCCGTGACTACGACAGGAGGGATCTCTCCAGTATTCTTTAGGATGTTGAGGCTTGAATATCTTTGGGAGAGTCAACAAAAAACCTCCAAACTTACACCAGCTTACCTGTCCAGACGTCAAAATTGAATCTGTTCACGTGGCAGTAGCAATAATTCAATGCAAATTTAAAGAAAAAAAAACAGATCCTCACGCGTTGAGGGAAGAGGGCAGCTAGAGAATTTTGATATCGATAGCCACGAAGGTCCTTTTATTTTCCTTTTAACAAGAAAAGTTTCCAAGGCACTGCATAAAGAAGGTGCAATCAGAAAATTTTTACCTGAGAACTGGTGTGCATTCGTACATTGATGCCTCACAGAAAAAATACATGCTATTGAGATTTAAAATGTAGATTAGAAAGACTAAGAGAAGAACACAAGAGTACTAACTGGAACATTACCTCGAATGAGTTCCGAGCAAGCACAGAAATGTTCTCCCTAATATCTGACGGAAGAGGCGGGTCCTGTAAGCATAATATCCAGTGTCCATTAACCAATGGTAAATATAAAGAATATCAGCAGCAACATCTATAGTAGCAAAACATCATATACAGTAAATTCAAGAAAAAGTACAGTTTCGAAGTGTCTGAGTTAGCACAAGCCACATACATTAAATGGATAGCTGATTTTAAGGACATAATTCTCTCCTCGAGGTATATCAGATCGCTCAAATGCATAATTCCTCTGCAAAGACAGCCAAACTAGAACTTGAGTGGCAACATGAATAACCAGAAAGACAAAATAAAGGTTTGGCTCGAACTAATTTTGGATGCATTGAATTAAATAATCCTCAAACCTTGACGGGTGTCATACTGAACTTGAAACATTACGTTCCAGCAACTGGTTACTCATCTCAGTCTTTAATCCTGATGCCATCTCCTAACAAAATAAAATTGGAAACTGACATGTGGAGAAACGAACGAAAGAACTGAATACAAACACAGGAATTTCAGCAGATAAAGGTACATGCAGCTGAGTACGAAATTCTGTTGAAGATATTCGAGACTCTTCAGCATCCCTCTCTAGCTTCATTAATCTGTTGCTGTGAAACACAGAGGACATTTGGGATTGCATAAACGCATCTCTGCATATTCTTCACAACCACACAGCAGCCGTGGTATGTATCTCCAGATTTGACCTTAATTCAAGTGACAGATGTCAGATGGCGACGAATACATTGCATAAAATATAGCAATAAAGCATTTAAGTAACAAAAAACAACATGAAATTGCCAAAGTTTATGCTCCAGAAAGATGTTAGAAAAGCAGTCCCTGCTGCTAAAGTGTATGCAATACAAGATTGTTTTAGCATTACTTTTTAAGACCAAAATGTTAGCACGTGATACAAAGACTAATGACATTGACAACATGCTTCTAAAAATATCACTCAAGTACATAGGATACTAGCAAGTTGGGTGTAAGCAGTCCAAAGCTCTGTATGGCAAAGGAAATTAGAAAATCAGTAGTAAATTAAGAGATAAGAAAGCATAATAGAGAATCAAATGTATCAAAAGTACCTTCCCAAAGAGATAAAGATTGCCAACATTGGCACCGTAAAACTCTTCGTGGGCATCTAGTATGTAGAAAGGCAGTGAACCATCAGAATCCAGCTCAAAATCTGACTTCTCTTCATTATTCATACTCTGATTAGCTCCAGAATCATTGCAACTCACTGCTCCATTTCCTGCAGTTCTCACGGCCTGCCACCCAGCAGTCGCACTTAATGTTGAATCCTTCTCTTCTTTAATCTTTGCATTGAGAGTAAACACCCTCTCGTCAAACTTCACCTCTTGCTGCACTTTCATTTCAATCCCATTTGACACAGCCACCGCATCCCTATTTCTCTTCTCCGAAGAATCTTCCACTCCTGCAACTTTTTTATCATCTTTCAATTCAACAATTCTAGCATTTGCTTTTCCATTTTCCATCATAACACCTTTTTCCTCACCCACACCATTTTTCTGGAAATTATTCACCAAAGACTCACAATTCGAATCCCTAATTCTGTTATTCTCATGCCTAACACTCAGATCAACACTATCAATACAAGGCTTCTCAACTTGAACAGGCATAAAATTCGAATTGACCGGAACAAAACTTCTCAAATTTGACATAAAATTAGAATTTGCCTTCTTCCTTCTGTCCCTATCAGCCTCATCAGGTGCAAATTCAGCAATTACATCATCTACAATACTCTCACACAACAAACTGTTCTTCCCCTTACTATCATCCCTATTTTTCTTAAACACCGAAGACGTAAACATATTCGATATCCTTTGCTTACCCATCAGAGCAGCCGCAGCCGATAGAGCGGAAGGTTTTTTCGTCATTTGCTGCTCTTTCTTCTCCGAATTAGTATTACTTTTATTATTCTTCTTTCTCTTCGGCCGCTCCAATTCGCCGTCCGACTCTTCCGAAGAGAGAGGAACACCAGCGCGAGACCAGTCCTCTTCCTCACCTTCATCGCCGTACCCTAGGCCGTCGTCGTCGACGATGAAATCTTTGGCCTCTTCGCGACGTTTAGCGACGAGTGCCTCGTACTCGCCCTCGTCCACGGTGTCGTAGATAGGATCCTCCATTTTGAATTTAAATCCGCCGCCTTCTTCGGTGGTGCGACGACCGCCGCTGCGGATAGCTTTGAGTCGCTGGAGCGCGTCTGCACGCGCTGTGGCCTGAGCTCCCCTGCTCCTCCGCCTTCCAGCAACCCTAGGCTCCTCGTCCGACATTTTTTTGGTTGCTTGCCCTAGATCACACTCCTACAGCTTTTCCGTCTTCTAGATCTGATCTCAGTCTCCGCAGTAAGTTTTGGAAACAACGGAATTAGTTTGTCCAGTATTTCCCTAGTTCAATATAAAAAGAAATGGCGGGAAATCTTCAGTTTCGCGCCAAAATGCAGGCATCTCATTTTGCCGCTCTCCTTTTTTTTTTTTTTTTGAGAGCAGCCAGTCTAAATGATCGTTCCTTTATTTGATAAAATATTAATTTCTGTTCAAAAATAGATTTTTGTGTTTGTATAACAGCAAAAAACAAAAAAAGATCTAATAAATATTTACAAGATTCTACTAGATTAAGTTGTCTATAAAGAGAAATTAAGAAGGTAATGAGTAAATAACATAATGGTCAAATCATTATAGCTGAAAAGAATGGGGAAAAAAATGGAAAACAAAAACGTTTTCCAGGTAGAATAATTTTTCCATGCATTTGTAGATTTTTTTTTTTAGCTCAACATTTTTTTTCAGTAATTAAATGTTGAGACGACAACTTGTACTTTGGAATTTTCATGAAGACATTTTACTGAATTTAAAATTTAAGATAGGTGATCATGTAATAAATTTCATAGAAAACCTGTTAGGGTGTTTCACAATAGTAAAATGCAACAAGAAAAATGTTGGATATACATTATAATATACCGCGTCATAATTTTAAACATCCAAGCTGCTAACTAATGTAGTTATTATTAATAATATAATTTGAACTTGAGATTCATCGATATTTCAATAAACGGTTGATTAATTGATTAATATTATTGAAAATAAACCATAAAAAAAAATTGATCCAATTATGTACCTCAACGATCAATTTTTTCTACCTTCTATTTCCATCCTTGATTCTCCCCCTGTGCGTTTCACTTTCGAGTCGAAGATGTAGACATCAATACAAATTCTGGATCTAGCCCTTGAAGCTCGTGTTTCAAAATTGAAAACTGCAGGAATCTCCAAATTTGTCCAACTAACCTGGCCGGCCACTGAAGAATCTCTTCAGGGTACTCCTTCCAAGCCATCCAATTTCCGCCGGCAATTCAAAATCATCGAATACTGTTAAACATTCCATAGTATGCAGAAATGTATACCGGGTTTTGCTACTTGGTGGGCAAAGGCTAAGTTGGTTTTACTTGGGTGATCCGCAATACATGCAACTACAGCAATATATACATGCATAAAATTCTTCTGTCTGCGGCATGCAAATTTCATGCTCTTAGAGCGGTCCGACGTTTCTGTATTGTCAGTAACGATCGTTAAACCTTACAAAGGCCTATTCGAGTCATTTCATTTCAATGGCTTGGCAAAATAAATAAACTAAAACGGCTGGGAATTTCAAAGTATTTAATTTCTTGACCTTATTTTTAGTGCTCGTGTTAACTAGAATCATATATCCATCTCTGGTCGGGAAATATGTTAAGCAAGTAAAAAGAATAGTGAATATTTCATATGCATATATGAATACATGTACAAGACAATCCCCCGATACAAATCATTTCTATACGGATCACAAAATTCATCAAAAAATTGCGACAGACAGGCTAATAATTTCCTTGTATTATAGTATCTCTTTGTGATGAATTCTAGTGTCAACAACTGAACTTCCAAGCTTATAGCCTCAGCAAGAGAATTACAGCAAGAATTGTCCCAATCAAACGAAGAAGGTGGACTTGTTGGCTTATATTAGAGTTGTTGCTAGGAATTTCTGATGCTCCTGCTGTTGGCGTCAATTGTGCTGGTGGCGGAGGAGAAAGCACCGGGACGTCACATGTGCCAAATGTTGCATTTGCCTGCTTATGTTTGAAATTAAGTTAGCAACTAAGCCGTCGCAATGAAATGGCCGTCGCATTAAAGATTGATGGTCAGGAGATAGAACTTCACTAGGGGGTTTAAAAGAAAAGAAAAAAAAAACCAATTTTTTTAGTCAATAAATTGATTGACTGCTGCGTAAGGCGGCAGTTTTCTTTGGGTTCTCCAATAGAGACAAACAAAAGGCAGGAATAACAGTCAATTTAATTTGCACCGGGAAGATAATACTCAAACGAACCTTGCAATATGCAATGCTGTCACAACCACAAGTCAATTGACCATTTGCTTTATCAACAGCTTCTGGGGCTCCTCCCCCATCACTTCTCTGCAGCAAAAAACAAATAATATAAGCAAAACCCCAAGACCCCTTTTGATCATTAAAATCATCTAACTACAAATTACACAACTTTTGGAAATAACACGTGAACTATACATTAATCGATTAGTACCTGGTAAAAATCAACGGCAATGAAATTTGGCCACCTGTTGCCAGCTGCTTCATAACAAGTTTGTGTCATACTAACTAATGGAGCAGAATTTTCTACACAGGCTTCTGTTATATTGGGATTAGAGGGAAAGAAATTCTGAAGAACCAGTGAGACTGATTTTGTGTTCACAGGATGCGATTCTGAACGCCTGCGACAGGATCCATTTTTCATCCCATCATCTCCATCTGCAGTTTAGCCATATTTTGCAAGTACAAGTACTTTCTGATCATTAATCCTAATATAGGTATAAAAAGATGAACTTAAATGCCAGATTAAACAACTTTGCATGCTGCTATCGAGAAAGAAACACAACATTTTAAGGATGCAAATTAGGAAACGCAAACAACTAAGAAATCACTTGTCATTTTTCTTCAGGAGAAAAAATTGATTCAAAGTTGCATTGTCAAAAGGCAGTAGCTTCTTCCATCAATCATTTTCACATTTTCTTATTTGAATCAAGATTTTGCTTGCGAGACATTTCAATAATAATTGATCAGTAAGAAAGTAAGACACTTGGTTCAAAACATATACAAATAAATAACACTCACATTGGTTCTCAACAACATATCTCCATTCATAAGCAATCCCCTCTGTCTCCTCTTTAGATGAAACGGAAGTAAAAACCACCAGACGCTGATTCTGCTGTACCATATCATCAATTGTAGGCCAATCTTGACCACCTTTAGGCATGCGAGACACTGGAAACCAATATTTGCTTAGGCCAGATGCATTGAAAACCTTTGTCAATCCCTGTGTAGACCTTACATAGTCCTCAATAAAGATGGTGACAATTTCAGTTGGATTTTCTTCCAGAAACACTTGAATTTCCTTCAGCACATTTATGGCAGGTTGCTGGAAGGGTGAAAACGTTGTCGAAAATAAGCTTTTAGAAAAATTAAAACACAAATGCAGTATTACTTGACCATATGGTAATGCAGTAGAAAGGCATAGAGGCACTTACAAATGCAGTAACATTTAAGCATTGTCCACGAAAAGAGTGACACAACCAGATGTCATTATTGAAGTCATACATGTCAAGCATAAGACCTCGAACTCCATTCTGCAAAAACGGATTATAATTCTCAGCATATGCAACTGATTGTGCACGAAAAATTTGTTTGTATCAATTTGCTAAGAAAACCTTCACGGTTTAAACTGTCAATTAAAATCCTAAAACATTAGCATAATTTTGATCAAATACTTGCATAAAAATTGTGAAACTTTTGTTATTGAAGGAAAGAGACAGATATCAAGGAGTTTCAAATGAATTTAAATAATGGTAAGGGACAAACTTTTGAAATGAGGCAAAAGAATTCTCTGGTGAAGTGGTAATTGGGGCACTAGCTATGGGTATCAGGTGCTAAAGAAATAATAACACAGAAAACATGTCCCAATTAGCCCCTAGCCTATTAGTGGATGAATAGATACTAAAAGAGCAGGACATTTTGATGGTAACTGATAGATCATAATTAGCTATATGATCAATATAGTGGTTGACACTGGAGAAGTGTAATCAGCAAACAACAGCACGATTCCATGCGGACAACATTAAGGTGGATTTGGTGAGATGGGGATGCTTATTTTAGATCCTAGCAAACATGAGTGGCGATTATTTCACGTTCCTTCAAAATGCAAGAAGCTGTTCGTCTTACTAGTATGCTAATCTAGTTGTAGTAGTATTATAAGTAAGAAAAAATATATATAAAACAAGACTATTCATCAAGCAAACTTCTTCCTCAAAATAGGTACTAGTACAAAGCTACAACATCATGAACGTACACGACAATTCTTTTCGTGAATGTTTTGCCACATCAGCCAAACTACAAGTTTACAACTGTAAGCTAACACGAACTTTAAAAATTTCTTCCCATAGAAAACAAAAAAGAAAAAAAGAAAATTTCGTACCCCATGGCTACATCCAACTCAATTTGAAAAGCAGTTTAGCAGAGCCAGCGAGTCATAACTCATAACTATATTTCTTAGGCAAAAGCAAAGAGTAATAAGGTAGTAGTATGATTATGATTAACTTACCTTAAGCTGATTGGTGACGGTATCTTCCTGATTGGTGGGCGCCAAAATAACAGACCCTATTTCCGACTTGGACCCGGACAAAGCATACGAGTTGTGAGTCGTTAACCATGAATACCGATTGAACGGCAATCCTTTCACCTTGTTTTTGTCAACCCAAGAAAAATAAACGGAGGGAAAAAAGTAAAAAAAAAAAAAAAATCCTCTCGAGCATTCAGCTTGATCATGAAAAGAAGAAAAGTAAAAATGCACGTACCTTTGAAGCGGGATTTATGGGTTGAACCCGTGTACATCTGGGTCGAGTGTTTCCATTAGCAGGGCAGGTCCCACAAACTAATCCGGCATCGCAGGTATTGCTTGAATTCGAACACGTTTCGCCAATCTGTTACAATCACCCAACAAAAAAAAAAAATCCAAATGAATTGATCTTGTATACGTGTGAATTTTCTATGTGTAGATAGAAATACCAAAAAACATGTATGGACCTTGAGAGAACAAGAGAAGGGAAGGAGACAGAGGCTGATGAAAAGAAGAAGTTTGAAGAAGAGACCCTGTCAAAACAACAATTGAGATAATAAAGATGGTGTTGAAAAGGAATATAGTACAGAGTTTACGGCAATTTTCTTCCTTTTAGAGAGGAAAAAGAAAAAGAAGAGGAGAAGAAGAAGGTTGCAGATTGAAGATTTTGCATGCCTGCATTTCTGGCTCAGTTGTTACTTTCGTGAGGGGAGGAAAGCGAAAAGGTTCCCTCGTTTCCTCGTTTCCTCGTTTCGGAGTCCCTATCTTTGTTTACGGTTTTTCACTTTTAAATTTGGCATTATTAGTTATAAAAGAAGAGATCCTCGGAGTATTTTTCATCGATTTTGACTAGTTTCTTTTTCTTCCCCCAAAGTATTAGAATGGACCTTACCACAAACTACTCTACGGAATTGGAAACGTATGCGTTTGCCTGGTCAAAGGGGAACGCGTCCACTAAGATATCTTAATCTTTTCTTACCAGGCTTCAAAATTTCTTCAACCGTGTTAAAAAGAGGCCTAAACAAATGTCTTACCAGGCTTAAAATTTTCTTGAACCGTGTTAAAAAAGGCCCTATACAAATGTCTGGTCACACGTAGCAAAGTGAGCTTCTCTAAAGGCAAGGCGGCCCGAGATGGCACTAAATACAATGCGCTAAAGACACTTTTTTTCACCTGTTTAGTTTTATTCAGATTAATCCTGTGTCACCTTATTTCTTTATCAAGCAAAAAATAAATAAATAAAGAATTGAGCTTTTGTTGATTGGGCTAGAGCAAGACAAATCAATAATTGACGGTATATCAAGGGTCTTTTAGTATGCAATTGTAAAGAAGTTCAAGGGGACCGCGTGTAGTCATTCATAAGTTTTATATAGCTTAAATCGAAGTGTTGTTTCTCTTTTTCTTTTGATTCAGTCCAAAGAGCAGTCAAAAACCAATATATTGCTATATTTCTACCTTACGTCATGGCTCACACCCGCTGAAGCCACCCTACGTTATTTCTTTATTTATTTATTTGGTTGGTCAATACCCACGAAGCAGCAGCAGGTTTGAGGGACATGTTGTTTTTTTCACTTTCCTAATAAAAACTAAGGAGCTTGCGGGGAAACACTGATTTTGGGCATGACGACCCAAATTCGCTTTTTTAAAGCATAGCAGGCCTATATGAACTTGATATTAACTGAATATTATTGTCTGGGCCCGATAAGTACCAAAAAACCCAAAAAGTTGCGGCCTACTAATCTTCTAACGGTTTTATCCTTGATATTATACCAACACGGGTTGCCGATCAGATTAGGTTGGTTTTCACTTGCCTATTGTCATCGGCTTCCTTAAATCCAATTGTTTAAATGTTCCCTCAGTCAGAAGCATGATTGAACCTCTTAACAACCACGTTCTTTCTTGGTCATGCAAATAATATTTGGGTTTAAAATTATTAACATTATTGAGGAGGTGTTTAGCTTGCATTCAAAAATCGAAATCATAATGAAAATAATTAATTCCATTGTTGGTATAGATTTATATTGGAATCCGGATGAGTTTCATTCTACTAAAGACTTAATCAATTTAAAACTCAAATTATATCAGGACGATGTAAAGGCAAATTCAGATTCTTTCATCTCTCCATAAAATGAATCCTACGACGATTAGCCAAACAAAAGATATATGTATTATTAATTTTAATACCCATTATTTGCTTCAAATCATACACAAAACGCACCCTCAATCTAATTAATTGACTGAACTCTAGAATTAGCAACTACATGGCCTCAATAGGTCGGACAAAAAAAACGAGCAGGGGCGAAATTTCAATTTTCAAGATAGATCCTTCGCCTTTTCTCTCTGTGGGGGGTGCTAAAATATTCAATCTTGTCCAGGACAAAACAAACTAGTCCTTTTTCTATCAAAGTAATTCCTAATAAGAAATAACCTGACCGTCTAGTATACAAAATTACAACTGGCATTTGGTTTCTTGTGCGTTCGATACCTCTGACTCTCTTTTCCGATAGCAACCCAATTAATTGTCATTACACGCAAGAGTTAAAATATGACAATAAACAAAGGAAACATAACGTGCTGTTGGACTTTCTAGACATGGATTCATCTCAAGAATGAGTGAGCTGTGAGCTAGCGATCGATGAGATCTGTTCTCTGCTATTTTCTTCTCCTCCTCCTCCCTCTTTCCATTATTTCTTCTCTCAACTCTTAAAAAAAATATTGAAAAACAATTGAAACAAAACTATCCAGGCCAAGAATATAAATCACAAAACCATGTCAGTGCATGGTAAAACAGATTCAGAGGTGACGAGCCTTGCGCCATCATCACCAAACCGGCCGGTCTATTATGTTCAAAGCCCATCAAGGGACTCCCACGATGGGGAGAAGACTACCAATTCTTTCCATTCTACGCCGGCCCTCAGCCCGATGGCCTCCCCTGGCCGCCACTCCCGTGATTCATCCTCCACTAGGTTCTCCGGTTCACTAAAACCCGGTTCACAGAAGTCAAGCAATGGGTCAAGGAGACACCATCATCACCGTAAGGGAGGAGAGAAGCAGTGGAAAGAGTTTGATGCCATTGAAGAAGAGGGACTTCTTGATGAAGAAGGTGGACGCAGAGGAATCCCTCGGCGCTGTTATGTTCTAGCCTTTGTGGTTGGATTCTTTGTGCTGTTCACTTTCTTTTCTTTAATCTTATGGGGTGCCAGCAGAAATCAGAAACCAATTGTTACAATGAAGGTGAGAATTTAATCTAAAGAATTTGAAGCGTTTTATTTTTCTATCAATGTATTATTTTTCGTATTTTTGTTGTCTTCCATGAGTAATGATTCGAGTACCACTAATCTAAGTAGAGAATTTGGCAAATATAATTGGGTAATAGACACCGACCCCAATCAAAAAAAGAGAGAGAAAAAGAAAAAGAGAGAGAGAGAGAGAGAGGGTACAAGGACAATAGACATTGAAGCTGCAATGGTTCTGCTGCTGCCCAATCATATTAAGCTGCTTAACTCCTATGATCATGATATCCATCCAGTAGAATCTAGTATTTTACAAATGTATGCTTAATTCTTAGTTACTCATACCATGCAAGCATTTGAATTGTCACTTCCTCTGCAACAGTGGAAGAAAAAATTTCAATAAAATTGTCACCATCTCATTAGCGAATAACACATATAGAGGTAGAAATTGACATTCATTTAAGAATTATTCTGTTAACACTCGTAACCACACTCTGATAATACTTAAATTATGTTGAACTATTAACGGAGCCTCATACTTATAAACATTTTTACATATTGGATTTTGTAAAAAATCTGTTGCAGAGTATTTCATTTGATGAATTTATAGTTCAAGCTGGTTCAGATGCCTCTGGAGTAGGCACTGAGATGGTGACCACGAAATCTACACTAAAATTCATATTCCATAACAAGGGTACATTTTTTGGGGTGCACGTAACATCTACACCTTTGGATCTCTCTTTTTCTCAATTAGCAGTGGGCACCGGAACAGTAAGTCTTCTTTCACCTCATAAATCTAATAATTTCTTTTGCTGATTATCTTCGTTATGTGCAGTGTCGCGCGTATTAACTGATCAATTAATTGCTTAATTTTACGGATTGTGTAGGTAGAAAAGTTTTATCAATCAAGGAGAAGTCAAAGAACTGTAACAGTTATGTTAATAGGAAGTCGCATTCCATTATACGGTGGCGGTGCGGATTTGAGCAGTAAAGAAGGGAAACCGACATCACCGGTGCAGCTGAACTTGAATTTCACAGTCCGAGCCAGAGCTTATGTATTGGGCAAATTGGTGAAGCCGAAATTCACTAGAAGGATCCAATGCTTAATGGTTATGGACCCTAAGGAAATGGGCGTAGCTATTTCTTTGAAGAATTCGTGCACTTACCAATAAATCACGAGGGCAAATTTCCACAAAGAATTTGATGCGTGCATTTATGAATTCTTAATTAGGCTAATTTTGCTGGGGGGAAAATGAGGCTACACTATTGACAGAGATAAAAGGCGAACAATGGATGGAAGGAGGCTAAAGACTTAAGAGTTGGTCGGCAGCACTTTTCTGGAATGCTTCTTATTGAGGATGAGAGGTTTATGATGAGTTATGGAGTCTCTGAATTTTCGTTAATTTGTTAGTTCATTTTATCAATAATGTATCACGCACGCACTCGAAGCAATCTTGTTTTAATTTGAAGGATGAACTTGGTGCATTTTGGTAATTTGCATCTTTCTTTATTATTCCAACGGAGATGCATATGATCTCTTATTTCCGCTCTCATATATGGAGTATGCATGGCAAAAGAAAAAGCATAAAGTTACGGATCCACAAAGGAAAAACAAACATGAGAAAGGGCAACAAAAAGACGGAGAGTGAAGGACTTCGACAACCACGGAATTCCAGGCCCAGTTAGAATTATCTGCAGGTTATTGCTTAATGGTACTTTTTTTTATTAGATATTGGCATGATATGTTTCTTAGTTCAGTAATGTCTTCGAAGAAACTTGTTTGGGTTAATACTAGATTAAATTGTGCAACCATTAATGGCAGTTCTAATAGATCGTAACAGGCATAAAAGGACCATTTTGACTTTTTCAGAAGATCTGAATTTTAGATACAGAGATTATTCTCCAGAGATCATTGAAATCATAATCGCTCAAGAGTGTTTCTTTTAGGATGAAGTGGGGGACTAACCCTCAGAAACATAAGAACTATATAATGCTAGATTAGGTTGTAACACTAGCCACAGCTTTGCTACAAAGAGTCGCCTATTCAAGGGATGGCCGTTTGCTACCCTTAACCCTGTTTCAGCTTTTGTTGACGAGTGAGTATTGCGTGCACCACGCGCGCCACGTGGCGTGCCACGTGGTGCACTAGAACTAATCACATATCGTCAAATAATACAAGGTATGATCCACTATTGCCACATGGCGATAAATTATTGGTTCTAGTACACCACGTGGCAATGCACGTGGTGTATTGTATACTTTTCCTTTGTTGACCTGTCTAACGATGTAAGGAGTATCGAGTATGTTTACCTGGCAAACCAACTGGGCTAGATGGCACATTCGTAGTACAGCCACAATTTGGGCTCGACTTGGGCCACAATTTTTTCTTTTTTTCCGGTTCGCATTTTAAAACTATCCTCGGCAAATTAAAAGGTAACGGAAGAATTGGTTGCTTATACTTTACTGTATCCTTCAAGCCATAGTTATTTTTGGGTGCTTTTTCAGCCATAATTTCATGGGACGAGTATTTTTCCTAACTAAAACATCAAAAAACAAATAAATACTTTTTTCTAAGGGAAATTATAAAGTTTGTATTTTTGTTGATTAAAATCATTTTGTAGATGATTTTAATACGAAAAGAAAGATATCCACATCCCCATTTCATGGATAAATAATAAACCATATATGCACTATTTTCAGTACCATTGAAGAAGAATAAGTCTGCCATCACATAAATACTGATAGAAGAATGCTCAATGCCACTGACAGTCTTTATCTTACACTCACTAGCTTTTTATTGATGCAATTTTTTAATTTTTCTTCTAAGCATAATTTAGTAGTTGACACATAGTGCCTACTCAATTGTTACTCCAACAACACAACCACCTCTACAATTCCATGTAAATAAGCTCATAATTTCAAATATTTTTTCCTTTCAGCAGAATTGATCTACGAATGTCTTAACCCCAATTATTCAGCGTAGACTCACACACAACACACTTCTGTTGTGGATGTAACCGGCTACTATTTTTGGTGCAGCCAAGCCTTTTTAGTGCTTTTAGTCTAATGAAAAAGTGCCTGACCTAAAAAAGTTGGTTTGATGAAGTTGAGGAACCGACTTTTGTTTCCCATCATCAACTGGGAAAACATGAAAACAAAAAAGTTCAACTTGCCAGTGCTACAAGTAGCAAGACGTAAGTATTTTAACCTAGGATAAGTCATTATTTCGTCTTTGCTCGTGTCTGTGTCTGGGTAGTGGCCAGGATTTATAAAGTGGCAAGTTGCAAGAGAGAGAGATAGAGATGGTGAGTAATTTTAAAGCTACTCAGATTCTGGGCAAAATATCATTACTTTAGCCCAGTAAATCCAGACACAACTGCAATTCTTGTTTTCCCAAGAAAAAGAAAATTGTAGTCGCATGAATATGATTCAATAAATAAATAAATTTTAAAAAATTATATCTGGTAATCACTGTACAATCGGGCAAGTGACCCTCCAATCAGAACCGTTAACGAGGTCATAGTTTTAGCAACTTGGCTTTTGTACATCCCCCCTCTATCAATTTTATGTACATGAGATGAATGATTCATCATCAAAATAACTAATAAAACTAACCCCTAAAGCCCAAAAGTTTAAAAATAAAAATAATCAGAGCTGCAAAAAAATCTTCAGGACTCTGAATCTAGCTTTGGTCAGAATACTTGTATCACCTCACTGTGACCCAATCATCCAAGTCGAGCCAATCAAATTGGCAATCACTCACTAATTCCTGCAACCTGTTCGCCGGCGAACTGGAGCATGATCCACCAAATGAATTGAATTCTGGGCCGGAAAACCAGGACTCAAACGTCGGAGAGGATGCTGGCGAGGACAACGAGGTAATTGAGAACGTGAGTGATGATTGTTGTGAAACCCAATCTGGAAAATCAAATGCACTTCTGGGAGAGGTCGAAGGAACTTCTTTGAATGTAACAGTTCCCCGATCATCATGATCAGATACAAATGGATGATCCAAAAGCATCTCAGCCGTCCATCTCTTCTTCGGGTCCTTCACAAAACACTTCCTAATAAAATCTCTTCCCTCCTCTGATAGTTTCCCGGGAATCTCAGGCACCTCATCACCTTTCCCAATTCTCATCAATAAAGCGGCGACATCGGAGCAACTCCACGCCGGAACTCCGGTGAACATCTCTGCCACCAAGCACCCAAGTGCCCAAATGTCCGCTGGCGACGACTGATCTCCTCCGGCGACCATCTCCGGCGACATATACAAAGGTGTACCCCTCAATTCACACCCCAAATTTCTCTCCTTCTTTGCTCCATCTTTCTTCGCTAGCCCAAAATCAGCAATCTTCACCTCACCATCTTGGCTTAAGAGAATATTTTGTAGCTTAATATCGCAATGAACAAAACCATTCTTGTGAATACAGCTTAGCCCTCTTAATGTCCCCTTTGTATATCGCCGGACTTCATCCTCCGGCAACCTATGATCGCATGAATTCTTAAGCTTATCAGCTAAACTCCCCCCAGAAGCATACTCCAAGAAGACATTGTACAATTTTTCGCCATTTTCAGAACCATAACCATCCCCATAGCACCGGATAATTTCCGGGCAATCCTTAAATTCATCAAGTATTTCTTTCTCGTTGACTAATGAAGCAGAGGATGAAACTCCACAAGATTTCACAGCCATCAACCGAGGAATATTATGGACGCTGCTCTGGCTGCTTCTGGCTTTTGCTAAACTTACAGTACCAAAGCTTCCATGACCAAGAACATCACCACGAACCCACTCCATTTTTTGGAGTGTCCAATTTGAGAATCAATTTCAAGTTGAAATTCTTTAGTATAGTTGTTGAATTTGCTTTTGCAGTTTGGCTTGTGGAGAAAGAGGGAAAACAGAGAACTGAGGAGGTTGAACTAAGCTGTGTGAAAGTAGGGGACTTGTTTGTTTATATAGGCGGAATTTCCAGGTAGAGTAGTACGTAGTTGAATTGATGAATTTTTACATACGTGGTGACGTATGGACTATACTGGTTTCGTAAGAGCTTTCTTTTTGTTGATAGAATATACATAAGAAATGCACGTGATAGTCGAGGATATTTCTCTCCAGAATAAGCTGAAACAGCGTACCTCATCTTTTAACAAACGTGGTTGATATGAGGTGTGGTGTGGCCTTTTGAAAATCATTCGGATCATTCACATTTAACCATACCCCACGCGGGTTCGATAGCGATGGTTTAGCCTCACCCCAAATTACTAATCTATCATCAACTACCAAAATAATTAGTCCTGGATCACCTAATTCTCATAAATGAACCACGGATCATGTGCTATATTATATTAGTTCCGGCTTGAATGGTACTTAATTGTTGAATTATTTAATTGAAGTTTTGGATAAGTTCAGCTAATCTGAACTTTTTTCCACCATTTATTCACTTTTAATGATTAGAAAGAAAAAAAAAGAGCTAATTAACATCTTTTTGGCAATGATCACGAGTATTTATGATTGTCTCACGAGAAAGTTTGTGTTTTTGATATTTTGTTTTGGTGTAGGTTTAATTTGTGGGGGCATAAAGGGGGAGGCAGATGTGCAGTGGACTAAGATAATATGCCTGAGGAACATAGAAGTTTCGTGGAAGTTGAGGGACTAACCCGGAAGTCAAAAGGTCACACGAGTCATAAGGAGTTCCTAAGCAATGCCGTCACAGTTTACTTGTGGATTATGTTGAGGGGGAGATGCATGGCGGCTCATCAGGCCTAAACCGAAAACGTTTTTACTAGTCCGGTTCTACTTGATTTTGGCAGCCACCACTAGCCACTGACCATGCGACTATTGGTCTACGACCACTGATACGACTAATTTTTTTTTTTTTTTAGAAATGAATACGACTAATTGTTTTGAGTTAAAAAAATGATTGACCGTTCCATTAATTACCTTGTCTTGGCTTACGTTCTTGGTAAAAAGTTCGCTAATTGTGTCCAGATGATTTGAATTTATTATTGACCTCTCCGAACCTAAAAGGGTCAGCACTGACGAAAGAAAGTGGGGACGAGAAAATTAAGTTAGATAATCGGTAAACACTAGAAGCTGTTGAAATTAGTTCAGAAATTTTTTTACTGAGATATACCATATATGGAGCTTTCTTTAACAGCAGGAAACACGGTTATTGCTATAACTGCTTCGTATGTACGCGGACACGAAGGAGAGTCTAAAGGGATTGAACAGTAATATTTTTAATTCAATAGTGAATTTCAATAGTAAATTATTACTTTCTTTCAATTTAAAAAGTTTCTGACTTTATTTGTTTATTTATTTATTTCTTATATAATGTAAATCATTTCAATAGTTTGGGTTTTTAAAGATTTGTTTTTGAGCTTA
The DNA here is from genome assembly GCA_024721245.1 of Mitragyna speciosa. Taxonomy (NCBI): domain Eukaryota; kingdom Viridiplantae; phylum Streptophyta; class Magnoliopsida; order Gentianales; family Rubiaceae; genus Mitragyna; species Mitragyna speciosa. Next base: position 12,544 of record JAMWEH010001044.1, on the reverse strand, counting down.
TGAAAGCATGATGAAAACCTTATGTTTATATGCATGCAAAGATGAGTTGACAATAAGAAAGTAGCCCAGAGATACTTCTATTGTAACTCAGGTATTATAAATTAGTTAAATTAGATTTCCGGGATTTTACTATTACAACTTTCATGGCAAAATTTTGTAACTCTCTGCAGTATTTATTTTTCTGAAGAGAAGAAATGAGTTGGGCTATTCTGAAGAGCAATTAGTTGTAAGGAATGGGGATGTTTTTAAAATTGGGAAGAAATTTCATGTGCTTAATTTTTATATGCCCAGGCAACAAACTTCTTCACCTCTTTGTCCTTCCTAACCGACACCTTAAATTTGTTTCATTAACTAAGAAAGAAGCTGACACCAAATGTCATTCCTCACCTACTTTCATTTGATTACACAAAAATCTTTCCAAAATATCCCCTAAATTGTTCAGTTGTCAATATCCTTTGTATTTCTTATGAGAAATAAATCAGTAAGCAACATACAAAATAAGGCATAATAGCTACTTTGATACCAACTATAACAACAGATTAATTGGACATTAAATTAGCTATATTCACTCAGTACATTTCCTTGAGAGGCACAAAAAACTGCTGGAGAAATTTTCAAAATAAGAAGTTTCGTGGGGGAAATTAAATTAAAAAAAAAAAAGGAAATATTATAACGCATCTTGAAATATCTCTATTGTCCAACTTAGTGGTGTTATGGTATCAATTACGCCTTTAATTTTAGCCTCTAACAGAACCTTCGTTAGCTCAGCTGCGAATTGCGTTCACACTTGATAAACTGGAGCTGAAAGTCGTTGGTTACGCGCTCAATGACTTGTAGATCTGTGTTTGTCTAGTTCACACTATAGAATGTCTCCGAATCTAGAAATGAAATTCCTCGCCTTCAATTTCAAGTAACTTCGTGAACGTCAAAAGTCCAGTTAAAAAAAAAAAAACGAAGGTATCTGAAAGTTTCCAGTTTCAGCTAATGCCGAAGTTGAGTTCAAAAACTTGTTAAATCTGATCAGGCCAAACAATTAGTTGGGCACTTAATGCAAATAAATGCTGCAACTTCAATAATTTGATGGTATCACTATTGGTTTACATCCAGTTTTCCAACTCAGTGGTAGATTACTACAATATTCTTTTCACTAATTTCATAGATCTTAGAATAGCTAGCACAGATCTGGGACCTTCTTATATACAAATTTGGTGTCACCAAGAAAAAGTGCAGAAGGGAAAACAGTGGGCACTCTAATTGGGGAAGAGCACAAAACAGGGACAGCATGATCATGGGAATGCACTAATATATAAAAACCATGATGCAATTGAGTGACACAAAAGAAAGCAAGCCCTTATTCTGCTTCTTTTGGGAAAAGAAATGAAAAGAAACCATTCTTCCGAATTGTTAACAGACTATGGAGCTAAGGTAGTCGGTTGTGCATTCATTGGAGTTGAGAATTGAGTGCTAAACCAGAAATGCTTATTGACTTATTTGGCTTTTGCATATGTTTTGGCTCATGGAGTATCACGGTATCCAAAGCATGGATCATGTGTGATCAGCAAGGTACACCACACGGAAATCCCTTGTTTAGGGAGTTGTTCTTCTGTGAAATCACATGGTTATTAAGTAGTCCATTTCACATTGATTAAGGTCGTAATTTCCAATTTTCCTTATTTTTTGATGGATCATTTTGGTATTAGAAAGCAATCATCTCAGCTAACTGCAAGAATAATAAAAAGTAGTACTTCTTTCGTCCCATTTTAATAGATTTATATTTTTTTCACACAGTTTAAGAAAAATTAGTTAATTTTATTGAAAGAATAAGTTAATCTATGATATTTCTAAAATACCCTAATATTCATTATTAAACATTTACATTAAATACAAAATATAAAACTCTACCATAAATCAAATTGATTCCATTTGATATGTGAATGTACGATTTACTATGTACTTTTCACTATAACAAAGTAATTAAATAAGAACATTTTAATAAAATTAAAAATTAATTATATTTTTCAAATAAAAATTGAATTATAATTTAAAATGGATAAAAAAAAACTTATCAAATTGAGATGGAGTGATAATTAATTAACCACCTGGTTGTAGTCAGCAAAACCATGTTTCGAAAAGAATGCCCTGGTGTCAGTGGACGGTGGAGAGCTTTACAAATATATTAGGGCACGGAAGGCAAGGAATTAAAATAATTATTTATTCATTCCCAAGAATCAGCTGGCTATATATATATATATATATATATATATATATATATATATTTTTTTTCACTTTAATAACCGCTTCTTGTGCCCGTTTGCACATGCTCAGCCGCAATCTGATTGCGTCCCACCATATCGTGTCACGGTGACAGATCTGATACAAAACATGCGTTTCATTACTTCTTGGCCAATTTGCGGATTGGAATCGAGTAAATGTGCTACCATTCTCATTACCTGTAATTCACGAAAAGATAGGATTCTTTTACCACGAATGCCTATAATATGACTTAATACGCAAAGGAGGATGACTTGGTACATTGTTTGTTGTCTTTGGATCCCGTCTCACAAAGAATTCGTTGTAAAAATCTGATCCCACCACTTACAATTGTTAAAGATTAAGTGGGCAAATATTTTGAAGGACACTTTGAGTTTGAGTTTGATTTGACTCAATAATTTTTTAACATAAATTATAAACTTAAAATACTTACTCTGAATTATTAGTAATCCATAATTTGAGATATTATATACTAAACAGAAATCCCTTCTTTTATTAATATAGGACAGATGGGGTATCACGTACTTAAATAGCAAATGTGACAAAGAAAAATTCCATTCGACATGCATATGTTCCATTTGTACTCTCTAGATTGATTAGAATTCGTGGGGAAGGTCAATAATTTGGCTGAAGTACGAGGGCAAGAAAAAAACTTAAGAAAAAAAGAACTCATAAAAAAACCAACATAAAATCATCCAAGTTGAAGCGCTGAAATCAGTGTTATCGAGCAGAAATTAAGCGAAATCACGTCAGTTGGTCCATAAATGTTAGCCAACAGACCACATGTTGGCACGTTCTTACTACAAAACACACTCCGTGAAATATTTTATGCGCGCGAGACCCGCGTTTGATGGTCTTGGGTCAGCCCAATTTTTTACTTTTGCGCCTTTACCTCTTGGCTTTGAGTTGCATATATCACGACTGATGACGACTGGACGTTATTGTTGAATTTATGTGGTTGGCTGTTCAAATTATTAAACTTCAACAAAAATTGTTGAGAGAGACGTTTCTGAGCCGCAGAAAAAAGTTCCCAGTACCAAAAGCACCACTCACGTGCTCCTAACGATTTCTGGTCACAAAAATCATCCCACTCCATCCTCCCAAAAAAAAAATCATCCCACTCCACCCACAACTCCATTCTATTATTGCAATTTGCAAATCGAACTGTAGAGAATAGAAACTATTCTTTATCCAGAGCCGCCCAAAGATGCATCTCCCATTTCCTTTTGCCGGATGCAGTGACATTCCATTGTCTATGATGCATAGCCAACGACCAACCTTTGGCGCAGTAAGAGGGCAGCAGTTACTGTTTTAAGCGATAATGTTGAATCTTCGATGGTTGGAAAGTCAGTTACTGTGACACCATCGTGAGTTTTCAGTTTCGTTTTGGTCATTCATGAATCTTTTAAATGATATAAAAAAATTCATCAGCGCAGAGATACTGATGCAATCTAAATGAATTTAATTTGATGGTCAAATAGGAGGACTTGGTACGTTCTCTTAAGCGTGTCATTTGACAAACTGATTTTTTTTTTTCTTTTTCTATTGGGAAGGGTTTCAACTTGATACTTTAGCTCCATTTGTTTAGTTACGATCTTTATAAACATGTTTTTTAAAAACTTGATACACATTTTTTAATTAATTTTTTTATACTAAAAATACATTTGTCGAGAAAAATATTTAAAACTGTTACAATAATATTTTTAAAAAAAAAACTATCGAAACGAAGTCTCTATATAGATAAACTTTTGTATTTGGATTCTTGAAATAGTTGAAACTATATTTGACCCGATCTAAGTAATGATTACTTGAGCTAATTCCAATTTCCAAACAATTCTAATTCTACAAAGGAACAAAACATAATTGAGATAATAATTTGGAGCTTCCTCTCCTCTTTAACTTGTCAAATATTGTACTTGGAAAATTTTTCCCATCACTGATCTAATTGAGATCTGATTTGAGCCTTGCAGTTGATTTGCAATTTCACCCATAATTTTACTAGTTGCTTTACTTTTCGGAGTGTATGAGCACTGTACATTTAATAACCAAAGGCGACCGATATAAATGATAAAATGCATTTGTAATGAAAAGTGAAAAGTCATTGTTTACATAATTAGAAACTTTTTTTTTTTTTTCATTCTTCTTGTGTTGATTTTGTGATCACAACTTGGGGGCGTTTGGTAAGAGGGGTTTGGAATTGGGAATGAGATTGAAACCATAATAAGAGTTTGGATTAGGAGGATATGATTTGAGATTTGGGAATGAATTTCAAAATTTTGAGTTTTGCCAAAACCCAACTATTTTGGGGGGTTTTTGTCAGAACCCAAATTTGATTCCCAAATTCACACACGCACATACATGCATACACGCACACACATAAATACATATGCATATACATACATATACACATGCGCGCGCACGCGCGTGCCCACACACATATATATATTTATTTATTTCTATACACACACACATATACATATACATATGCCTACATATATATGTACACATACATACATATACATACATATATATACAACACGTATACATATACCTATATATATTTATATGTATGTAAATGTATATGTGTGTGTATATATATATTTATTTATTTCTATAAATACACACACATATACATATATATACATACATACATAAATACATACATATATATATTTATATATTTATAAATATATTTATATTTATTTATTTACTTATTTATATATATTTATATATATGCACACAAAGATATACATATACCTACGTATATACATACACGTACATATACATACATACGTACATATATATATTTATATTTATTTATTTACTTATTTATACATTTTTATTTATATATAATTACATATATTATTTATGCATTTATTTATTTACTTATATATACACACACATATACATATACATATCCATACACATATACATATACATATGCCTACGTATATCTGTACATGTACATATACATGCATACATATATATGTGTGTGTGCACACGTGTATATATTTATTTATTTATTTATTTATTTATTCACACGCATATACATACATACATATACATACATATATATATTTATTTACTTATTTATATATATTTATGTATTTATTTATTTATTTACTTATATACACACACACATACATATACATATACATATACCTATGTATATTTGCACATGTACATATACATGCATACATATACATATATATGTGTATGTGTGTATATTTATTTATATATTTACATATTTATTTATATATGTACACATGCATATACATACATATACATATACGTATATATATATTTATATATTTATTTATATATATTTATATATATGCACATGCATATATATATATACATATAGTAATGATACCCATTTCAGGTACTAAATCAAACAATAATTATAGTAATGATAGCCATTATAAATATTGAACCAAACACATGTATTGGAATTATGAGTTTCATTCCAAACCTATGAGTAATGATTTCGATTTCGATTTCAATTCCGAGTGCGAACCAAACGGGCGTTTAGATGTCAGAGTTTTGGTTTACGACAAAGGAAAAGAATAAAAATTTGCAAATACTGCTATTATAACTTATATGTGGCTTCTTGCTCACATGGGCGAGCAGGGGACCAGAAAAGATGGTTGCATTTCAGGTCTCATGTCAAACGTGTAGCGCTGATTGAATTGGCCTACTGAGACGACTTTAATTATTTGAACTCTAAATATATATACAGGTAATCAAATGTCTTTTTAAGGGGCCAAAAAGGGTTAACTCCGAGTCTAAACAAAGTCTCGTACCGCCATATTGTTGAGAATCCATGAATCATTTGACAAGAAACGAATAGAGGATCGAGCGATTAAAACTCTATGACTCTACCCCAAAGGTCGAGGGTTTAAATCCCACCAAAATCCAACTTTCTTCTTCCATGTAATAGTCAGGTTTGATAAAAAAAAAAAAAAAAATGAATCATTTGACAGGAAAGAGTTACTCCTAAACTCTACCAAGAACGGTGCCACAGAAAAATTTTGAAATCATATTTTGTTTAATTTCTTAAACAGCTTATATGACGTCAATTAAAAAACAACCAGGTTCACCTTTTAAAATTTTATAACAGAACCTACCATTCTTTAAAAATGAGAAAGTGAAAGAAAGCACAGCCTTCTATAAAAATTTCTCATCTACTCTGAGATGTCAAATTAAGAATTGGTAAAACTACTCGTCCTTTAAAAATCTATCCCCAAAAAAAAAAAGACCAACTATTGGTCAACTTAAAAAAAAATTTCAGGCCAACTGAAATATTCTCTTGTTCAAAATCTTCACGCTGCATATAAAAATCTGGCTAATTGGCTCCTAAAGCCAAATGGAACTAACAAAATTAAATTACTTTAACTTTTTTTATAATCATAACAAGATAATTAAATCCAGAATCCACGATTCAAAATTGTAAAGTACAAATGCGACCTTACTTTAGTGGCAACTCCAAGTTGGCCAAAAAAGAAAAAGAAAAGAAAATAAGCACCCGATGATTACTGTCCACGAAAGGACAAAGAAGTTTTATTTAATAATTCATTATAATATTTTACCTAATCATAAGCCCAATGTTAGACTCACCGAATGCAATAAAATACAGCCGACCCCCAAAGAGTCAAAGGCTGAACGGTCCAAGGTCCAATCATGGAAGAGGCGGGCAGGCAGCAAATGCAAGGACGAGGAGGACGGAGGAGGAGCATGTATTCTACTAGTATCTACTGTACTAATTCCCCACGTGCGGTCAGTAATGGCACGCCGGTCAGTTTATTGGAATGTATAATTCGCAAGAAGGAGCTCACATGGATTGTGAATTAGTCCATCAGATGGCGGCCCGCGGTCCAAGTAATGCCGTACTTCATTGGGCCTCCCATAGGCATTATATCTTCCTTGTGTGTGTTTTGTTTTTCAGTTTAGGTCCTGATCACTCTTGTTGTACCCAACTGTCTCTCCACAGATCTTTCGGACAATAACATGCAGGCTTCAGGTCAGATATGAGATTGCATAATTCTTCAATTAAATTGTGAATTTTGGGTTCAGAGTTGATTGGGATCTTCAATCATTGAAATGGAATTTTCTATAAATTAAAGAATAGATCTAAAAAAATCACATCTTGTGGGTACTGGCGTTTTTCAAGAATTTTTGGCAAATTTTTTTTGGTATTTAACTATATCCAATATAAAATTACATCTTACCACACAATGATAAAACTTAATTCTATATAATTTCATATTAATATAACGTAATTTAATACTATAACACTGTTGCATACCATAAAAAAATTAAACGGAAGATTCGAACTAAATTTTTATAGTTCAATTTCTATGATTTCACTCCAGATGTCCGGAGTTCAAATACTATCAACACCAATTTCCCACCCTATTGTAATAGTGCAGGCTTTATCAAAAAAATAAAAAAAATAAAAGCAAACCAAACTGTTACTTTTCAACTTTAATGCATTTGTCATTCTCTTTAGGGCTAATCTCAAAACATCCCCTAACATTTGGTCAAACTTGCACTTTACCCCATAACCTTTAATTCCTCTTGATTTATCCCCAATCTCAATCCAACTCACCAACTTAATATTTAAAATATTGTGAATTGACAAAAATACCACCTCTTAAATAATTTTTTTCAAGTTATCAATACTTTGCATCCATGACTATAAAATAGAAATATATATATATATATTAAAATTTATTTTTTTCTAAACCCCTAAATAACATATTTTTTTAAAGTTTTTTTCTTTTCCTTTTTTATCCAAAATTTCTAAAACTAGTCATAAAAGTTAAGATCCTTACGCTAAGAATGTCAAGATCCTTTTGCTAAAAAATATAAAGAAAAAATCTATTTTCACTTTACTATTTATATTTTTCAGGGACAAGTTATTAAATAATTAACCTTCAAAATTCTTATAGTATTTATCAAACACAAATTGTTGGCAAGCTTTTAGTGTATAATAAGAATTTAAGGCCTATCAAATAAATTCACAGACAATAAGTTTTAAAATTTTTTGGATAATTTCTTTTTTTTTCCAACTATAAAGTTGTAAAGATAAAAGTAAAAAAGAATTTGTAACTTGAAAAATTATTTAGACGGTGGCATTTTTGTCAATTTATAATAGTTTAAATATTAAATTGATAATGTGGATTAAAATAGAAGATAAAGTGAAAAAAATTAAATGTTAGAATATAAACTGGAACTTTGATTAAACGTTAGGGGATGTTTTCAGAATTAACCCTTCTCTTCACGAGCAATGATGAGTCTGACAGCTTTATTGGGCTATTGCTATCCTGTCCACTATAAATTTAAGTTCCTAACCGGCAACCATTCAATTTCCATTTTGCCGGAGAACCAGTCAACAAGATCTAATCTTCAAATAATTAGGTAGTCAAGTCGAGCTTAAAAAAGTTTGAGGTTTATGTTTGGAGATTATCCTTGACTAACTCCAATTAATCAATGACAACATTTTCGTGCAAGTTCAAAAGTAAAAACACTTCCCCGTCCCAGAACAAAAAGAAGGACAAAAAATTGCAAGCAAAAATCAATAAGAAAAGAATAATATATTCAATATAGTGAAGAAGCAGAAAAGAAGGCAATTTGCCAAGCAATATATACCCGATTTTCTTTTCCTTTGGCAGGTCCTCGCCATCGAAGATGTTAACAAAAATTGTGGAAAGAGATTGCCGCTAGGGAGGCAGGACTACCAGTGAATAATAAGTAAGATATAGTATGCCATTTATTTATAACATGTGTCTGGTAAATGACGCATTAACTAGAACCTGAGATATACTATGGTATAGCAATTTGATAGACCTTAGTGATTCTTAAGCAAGCAGTAGTACTTCGTCCACTGACTCGTATAGTAAATATCTCTACTATTTACTGAATTAATGTAGGTAGCTGAGGTTGGCAGGAAGGGTAGGTGCCAACTGGCAAAATGGTCTCTTGGCAATTAGGATTAGTTCGATCGAAATAGTATAATGTTATATTATGACTCAACCGCAAAGAGTTCAGAGTCACTTAAAAATCATGCTGTGATGACGAGTGAGTATTGCGTGCACCATGCGCGTCACGTGGTGTGTCATGTGGTGCACTAGAACCAATCACACATCGTCAAATAATACAAAATATGACACACCATTACCACTTAGTAATAAATTATTAATTCTAGTACATCACGTGTCAATGCACATAGTGTATTGTATACTTTTACCTGCTGCTGGTTTTCCTGCACCGCAACTACTTTTGACTTGTATATGCTGCATTCCGAAACTCCAGACTTGTAATTTCCAGAATTATTAACGTTAATATGAATATGTAAATCATACCCTACACTCGTACATTATCCCCTATCGAGCCTAATATTAATACTAAACTTATAAGAAAATGAATGTATCAAAATAAGTAGTACTCCACTACTATGATTTAGCAAATTACATACGAATCTCATCGTCTCTGCCTCTCAAGACAAAACGATTCTAGTTTAACAAAGCTTAACAGTCTTAGTTACTCCATGGTTTAAGCCATCTATTGCAAGAATATTGAACGCACGGGCTATCTAGATAGCAATAATCAAAAGAGTTGCACAACATTTTCTGGACCAGCAAGCAATAAAAGCATACAAAAGAAAACACACTCAAACTAGCAAACAAACAGACTAATTAACTTATCTCCGACAACGGGTGATGGCGGAGCAACCTCTGGTATAAGGGTGAACTGGGCCGCTAGCGAAATGGCAATTATGGGTGTAATAAGACCTGCCAGATCGAGGTGGACATGGGATCCTATTTGCCGAAAGAGCACCGTAGGAAATGTAGTACTTAATAACTCTATGCCAAAACAGGGATCTCCCGGTAGTTGGAGTGCTAGATACGCCATCATCGTCGTAGAGGGACATTGCCATTGGCCATTCAAACGAGTCAGTCTGGAGGTGTAAGCTAGCTTCCTCGGCTTGAGCGTGTGAGTTGCACGTGATCAGGACGAGGAGAAAAATGAAAACCAAAAAGCAACACCATTTCGGGCTATCCATGTCCTCTGACCTGGGGTCGGAAAGCAGCTTGAGCTTTTCGGGTTTAAATTGAAAAGCACAGTAATAAAATGTTGCTCAATTTTTGTTAGTTTGGTGGGGAGTAGTAAGGACTGGAGTGGAGTGTAAGAAGAATATCGGAAGGGAGGGGTACAAGGAAAAGTATACAATACATTGCGTGCATTGACACGTGGTGTACTATAATCAATAATTTATCGTTATGTGGCAATGGTGGGTCATACCTTATATTATTTAGCGATGTGTGATTGATTCTAGTACACCACGTGACACGCCACGTGACGCGCGTGGTACACGCAATACTCACTCAGGAGTACAACGGGGTCACATGCAGGGTCTGCAGCAGCTGAAGCTGCATTTGTGTGTGGGCGACGCTGGGGTGGTTGGGTTACAGCTATGAACTCATTAATGTTGCTTTTTAGGCCACAGACTGCAATCAATTAAGGCTTCCTTGGTTCGGTCAAAAAAAAAAAAAGGCCTCCTTGGTTTGGGCGTCAGTATGAAAGGGTTTTTCCCTCCCTCGAATGCTAAATTGAGCTACAAAGACTGGACGTGCGGAAAGGCGTGCTTTCGTTTTAGTGTGCTGCTTATTCTTTTTCACTTTTTTACGCCTTCGTGGGTATAATGTCTGTTGCTTTGCAGTTTTCTTTCTCTGTCTTGATCGCGTGACTAGGACGAGAACTCTTTTTTTTTTTTTTTAAATGTGTTTAGCTCTTATTAGGTAGGACGAATGTTTGCCGTCTCGCCGCCGGAGACTACGTATGAGAACCAAAGATAAGAGTTATAAACAACTAACGAGAAATAAAGAAAAGATTTATAGACAACTAAAGGAAGCCCGAGATTTTACTCTCTCTCTCTATCTGCCCGTATCATCCTACAAGAAGTTATTGTGTCCAGTCTAGAAGTACTTCATTGGGCCTTGAAGGTAATCGTATAGTATTAGTCTGGCTAGCCATGCCTCAAATGCTTAATAAGGTCAACTACCATTCGATAACCCACTCACGATAGGGTGGTCTTTGGGTACTCTTCTGAGTCCTACCCAACTGCATTTCGTCCAAGAAAAGATCCAGCAAAGAAATAGAAGTATGGGCTGGTAACCATAGTATGGAATGGAAACAAATAAGTATCTGGGTCCATGCTAGACTGGAACACAGCCAGTCAACTCCTCGGTCAACGCCAGCGGCCCGCCCACTTCATTTTGCAACGATCCTAATGCAGAGTTTATAATTGTGGGATTAAGGTATAGGGACAAAAAAAAAAAAAAGGAAAAATGAGTAGAAAAGAAAAATAAATGAAAAGTTAATATTTTTTATTTTCTTTAGACGATTACCATAAGCCTGTGGTTGGAACATTGACCAACGTTGACAAATAAAGGGATAATTACACATACCTACCTTGAGGTTTGCCATAATTACACTCACACTTACACTCTTGTTTTTATATTTTTCATAACAAAACAAGTCCATCTTGATAGTATAACCTAAAAACACCTACCAAACACCTTAAAATATACTTAATTACTTTTAAAAAAGATAAATAAATCTTAAAAAATAATTAATTAGTCATAAAAATATCAAAAGGATTTATATCTAACCTCAAATTTCAATCTCCACCAAATATTACTTCTTCAAAACTCAGTTATCTGACTAATGTGAAATAAAATTTACTTTATGTATTAAAATTTTACAAACAAATATATTAATAAGAAATAGATAACCAATTTAAAAGCAATTCAGGATATTCTAAGGTATTTAGTTATTGTTTTGGGGTTACATTATCAAAATATACTTGTTTTGTTATGAAAAATATAAATACAAGGGGTGTAAGTGTAATTTTAAAACCTGAGGGGAGATGGGTGTAATTATGGCAAACCTTAGGAAAGGTATGTGCAATTATCTCATAAATAAAGTATCAAAATTATTACGTTAACTTTTTTCTTGAAGAAAAGGTATTAAATTTTTTAGGTGACTGTCTCGATGGTTGTTTTCTGAAGTATTGTTTAGAAAATATTATTGTAGTATTTTTAAAAATTCTTCTCGATAAATATATTTATGAGATAAAAATTTAATTGAAAAATATGTATGAAATTTTAACAAACATATTATAAAAAACAGAATTAAATAAACGGGCCTAATTAAGGGAGAGTGTTGGGTGTTCACTTATCACTTCAAATCATCTATTCAAAATTTTTTT
>JAMWEH010002076.1:0-14876 GCA_024721245.1 Mitragyna speciosa | reverse complement strand
CAAACAACTCTAGTTTTCAGGGGTATTTTAGAAGCCTTCCTTGTCCACGGAGATGTTTGTCACCATCTTATTTTTGTTTGCCAATAATGTCCAATTGGGATGGTAGTTGGGCATTTACTTTGAGCCTTGACCTCAAATGACCTTTAATGTTTTTTGGAATTATTGCCCAATTAAATAAGTAATTGATTTATGCAAGAAATTGAACTAATTATGCATGACAATCACAAGATGATCCCCAAAGTATTCATGAATTTTTTTTTTTTCGAATCAGTAATATTCGTTAACTATGCAAAACAACTTTATGTTATGGAGAAAGGTTAGTTTGGGCATTTGCAGTATCTAAATTATCTAACTCTCTAGTTTTTGAACCTGAGTTAAATTTTCAACTTTTTTTCTCCTTTTCTAATTCCTATTCCTATTCCTCCCATTCAACTCCTTTTGTGGCACAAAAACCAGATTTGGATCTTGAAATCTTTAAAATCTCATTCCATGTTTACATGAATACTAACCTCCCACTGCAAGCAGCAGCTTCAGCATGTGCTTCAAATTTCCTTCCTCCTACTGGGTTTTAACGTGAAATCAGCATTTGATGCCAAGAATGTTAAATCTATTCTCTGATTCCGTAGCATCTAATTGTTCTGCTGTGCCAAAGGGCATCATTTTACTCCCTTAGAGTATTCTTATCTATTTGACATCTAATCGACTGAACACATATTTCATTAGATTCTTATTTAAGTTCCAATTTGAGGCTAACAAAATGCCAACCGACTTAATAAGAGAGCTTTGACAACTAAAATGTGTGGAGACCTCGTGTGGTTATTACCAGTTCTGGCTAAAACTTTGGCCTATTTTGCCTGTCAACTGTTTTTAGCTTTTTAGGTCCTTAAAGGTAATTATGGATTTTCTTTTCTAATCCATGAACTGCTGTTCAATTGCCATTTCAATCTCCAACATTAAGCTACTGATCTCCTCAAGAGTATCTGATGGCCAAACTAGTGCTCGAATGTATGTTTGATTCCCCGAAGTGGAATTGTTTGTGCATACCACTGTATGGGCGTCCTATTGAGTAGGTATAATAAGGATAATAATATAAAGTTACAATGAATTTACTGTTGAAATCTGTATTTGTGGTCTGCAATGTGGCTAGCATATTGTAAAATCCTGTGCTTTTGGTTGATAATTCTTCGCTTCTTTTCCTTTTAAACTTCATATTTTGATTCCCTTCTGTAAAAAGAATTGCATGCTTCTGCCGGTAAGTTTTTGCTCTTGCAGCTCTTCTTGTTAGAAATCTTTGCTTTGCCTTCCCTTCCTTTTCTTGTTTCGCTTCCATTAGCACTTTTGGGGTCTGATCCACAGAAATATACGGATGTCTTAACTGATGCTTAAATGTTGCATTGCAGAAGCGGTATGAGGATATCCCAGTCTTGGGTCAGAGGCAATCTGAATAAATCAGCTGTTTCACTTCTTTAGGCAATTATTCTCCACCATCATTTCAGATCAAAAGGAATATCTTGTAATGATCTGCGCCTAATAATTGGTACCTTAATGGAACTGCACAGATTGTGAGCTTAAGATTTTTGTGAACTGTTACAATGCCTGTAAGTTGTTCCCTGGTGTGAGAGTTCATCTGTTAACCAATGTGTTTTTGGACTTTGATTTTCTTGAGAAGCTAAAATTTTTGTTAGGGGGCTTAGTAATTCAGTGCCTCAAAAGAAAATATATTAATATTAGTACATCCGAATGTAAATGGTCATCTCAGCGGACGACAATACTTCAGTTATCACATGCAAAAGAAATTAGAGAGGTGAAAATTTGTGTTATAAGGATGTCATATAAAATGGGAGTAGAAGAAATGGAAGAAGGATTTTTTGGAATCTAGGACTATAATCTTCGAGATTTAACATTAACTGGTTAATAAGATTTATACAGTTCTTAAATTTCACATTTCACTAAACTTAAAATATTTTACCTGAAGGTTTCCTTTCGGTGGCACGAAAAAAAGATTAATGTGGAGTTTTATTCTTAAGAATTTAAATTCATGAAAAATAAAGAAAAATAAAGATTAAAATATTCTTTTAACACATTTGGATATTTTGAGGAATGTTAGTAGGAAAATTGTTTAGATGGCTATTACAATATTTACAATATTTGGTCTATAATAATACAACATGTAATGCAACATATACAGACACATTATGTTGTCAAAAATATTTGTACTTAACACGTGAAAGAAATTTTGATTGAAAAATATTATTAATAAATTATAATTTAATAAATATAAATTTTATCCTTTATTGGTTTTGTATTTCTTAGGATTTTAATTGATAATCTAATTTATCTGTATATTATACAGATAATAAAAATCATCTTTTATAAAACAAATGTAACATTACAATTTCGATTACAAAATTAATTTATCTAAAAAAATTAGGAACAAAATTATAATATATAACTAAATAGAGAATCCGTTCATAATCTGGAATATGTGGAATGATAAAATGATGTTAGAATCAAAACTTTACCTAAATCCAAGATAAATAGGTTTTTTAAGAGAATTGAAAATTTTGGATCATGAAATTGCTGATTTGGGGAATTTTTATGTTTCTAATTAGAGGTTTAATTAAGTACAGGTTTCCTGCAAATTTTTTGGCTTACATTAGATTAGAAACGTAAGCGAATATCACGTTCAAAAAAAAAAAAAATATTTCTTGTGCTTATAAATGATGTATAGATTGTTGAACCATTTTTCCATCTGTAGAATTACTACTATCAAAACTTGGGAATGTGAGTCTAGTAGTTATCTAATTCGTGTAATAATGAAACCAGTCACATTTGGTCAGAATCATCAAGCTTCTGGTAACTGACAGGAAGAATATTAATATCCACTACACTTTGGGCAAGCTTAATATATTTTTTTGGGCTGGCAAAATCAAAATTTTCATAAAATTTTAGAGGTTTTCAAAATTAAATCTTGTAGAAACATAAACTAAAAATTCATTTCTCATGCAAGAAATACAGTTCACTTCGTTAATTTTTTCGGGTGTTTCTTAAAATGCAATAAGTATTATAGTAGTTTTGGAGATTTATTTTAAAAATTTGTATGCAAAATAAAAATGTAATTGAAAGACGTGCTTAAAATTTTATAAAAACATGCTTTTAAACAATAAAGTCAAACATATATATATATATATATATATATATATGTATATATATTAAAAGATGGAGTTTGCGAGTGATTTAGATTTCTTTTCCCATAGTGCCCTTACAAAATAAATTAATGGCAACATTATGTCACCAAAATTAAATGACTTCCTTATAATCATTATGGCTATTTCTGTAATATTAATATTGAGTATTTACTTTAGGAATGTAGGAGTTATTGAAACATGTTTACTATTACCGAAACGTGTTTTCTTAATTTTATAAAGAATAAATTTGTAAAATTGGAAGTATCTTTAAGTTTTTAATATTACTTTGGAAATCTTTTAGAAACCAAAAAATAATAAAAAATTGGTGTTTAGACCATTGAACTGGTGACAAATTCTTGTCCGAATCAAAAGGATTCCTCTTGCATCATTTTTTATATTAATATTGGCTGATTTCTTTTACTCTAACCAAGAAAAAAAGAAAGGTACGAAATTATAGGCTATTATTAACTGCAAGGACCAAATTAAAAGTTCAAGATGAGGGTGACATGATGAATCAAACTCAAGAAGATTGAATTGGACTTCGTATCCTACGGTATCAACTCTATACTAAGATGAAAACAAATTAATATATTTATCCTTATATCTTATATATATTAAAAAGAAGGGAATTTGGATGAGTTGGTAACTTTTTCTTTCTCATAGTGCAGTTACAAAATAATTAATGGCAATATTATCGACTGCCTTTTCTTAAAATTGTTGAGGATGTTTTGGATAATATTAATATTGAATATTTATTTTAGGAATGTTAGTTTTTATTGAAACAGTGTTTCCTTAATTTTTTTAAGCATACATTTGTGAATGGGAAGGAATTTCAAGTTTTAGAAATTACTTTAAATTTTTTTAAAAAACTAAAGAATATTAAATATTTGTGTTTTGACTTTAGGGAAATTTCTATTGGCATAAATTTTAGAAATTAAACAAGAACAATAAAGAAAATTTCTTGGATACCTTAACCTTATTAAACGAAGTACTTTGATTGTAGGAAAAGATCTAGGAATGCTTCTCACTCACCTTATGCATGAAAAAGCAACTCAACAAAGTAGTCCAACTCTTTCAAAAAAGAGAAAAGTTGTCCGCTGGTACTTCTATATTGCTATGGTTACATGTGTTTTGCGTATAAACTATATGACAAACTTCAGAGAAAAGTGCCTGGTGTTGAACAACAGTAGAAAAGCCACCTTCGTATACACGGTACAAATTTATTTTTCAAAGTAATTGTTTCTCATGCTTGTAAATTTTTCTCATTCTTTGCATGTATTTGTTGGATTTTTTAATATGGTTGCATAGATAATTGTTATTTAATTATTGTGTGAATTATAAGAATTATGGTATTTGTTTACTTAGTGTCAAAGTCCACCATTGGCATTTAAATATAAGAACAGAGATTCCTAAGAGCAAGATGCGCCTAATTAGATCATTAAATGAGTCAGGAATTCAATACATTCATGCAATAATAAAACAAGTTTCAAATTGTCATGTAATTTTAATCATTATGATGTATAAATACCTTAAAATAAGTCACTTTAATCGAAAAATCAATGCAATTATATAATCAAGTTACCCAAATTGCGTGTAAGTCTCATGGTTTCTAAATGATAATTTATGAAAGAGCATAGTACTATTTTTCTTATATGCAATTAACCTTATTATATTATGAACATTAAATACTCATCTCTGTAAGAGAATCACGCACCAGGAATTATTTACATACCTAAAGAAGATTTTGCACATACCAGATTTGTTTATACCAAAGTAATTGTTTCATAATATAACGATTATTTATATCTACAAGTCTATCATGAAAATCTAACTTGATTTCTTATTTAGATTGAAGAAAATATCTTAATTGACCAAAAAAAATAGCAAATCATTTAGTTTTTTTTAGAATATTATTAGAAGTAAAACTTTTGAAATATGATGCATGTGAGATAGAAAGTTGGTTGAAAATATAAAAAGATAGTTAGGAAACTAAGTTTACAGAATATTTCAAGCTAATTTTATAAAAAATGACTTTGGCCAATTCAACATAGTCCAATTTCATTTCTCTTCAACGCTATAGTTACAAGTATGCAAGAAAATACTAATGCTCAAAGGGTTATAATTACACTAGAAGAGCACATATTCCAATATCCCACATAGCCTCATTTGATTATTAAGATAGCTAATGAGAAAAGAGTAGTGGCAGTTCTGCTACAGGAAAACAAATTTATCCAAGCTAATAGTAAATGTATGCATAGATAAATACATCAGTTGCTTATTATTGGTAATTTTTTGTGAGTGCAATAGGTTAAAATTTTTCATCATTATATATCTACAATGAAAATTATAAAACATGTTATCAATGATTTAGAGGTTAATTTTCTTTAATATTTGAACTTTTTATTGGGTTGAGTTTTTAGCTTTTGGTAATTTTTTGCATAGTATATGGATGTTTTTTCAGTTTTCAAGGACATCACAGTACACTCTATGCTAAGACTTATTGCTGCACAAGGTTACCAAATTAGAGACTAGCTTGGTCTTTTACTTTATTTTTTTCCCAAAGCTTACTACTTCACT
This sequence comes from Mitragyna speciosa, assembly GCA_024721245.1. NCBI lineage: Eukaryota > Viridiplantae > Streptophyta > Magnoliopsida > Gentianales > Rubiaceae > Mitragyna > Mitragyna speciosa. The sequence goes on along the minus strand of JAMWEH010002076.1, from coordinate 9,111 downwards.
TGATAGGCTATGAATAAAAATATAGGCAAGCAGTTTGAATGAACTAGAAAAGTAGCAAAAAAAAAAAAAAAAAAAAAGAAGATTTATGAGTGAATCCTTTAGGTTTTAGTTCTAGATAGCAAAAGAAAAACAGGACAAGAACTAGGTCCTATGCACCTCAAAAATTTGCCACAATGTGTGATAATATGAATTTTGGCCATGAATTTCATGGGAAATAAAAGGACCATTTTTACGAATCTTACTCAACTAACGTTTAGCACTACAACATGTTTAAGACTTACTATGTTGAAGCAGCACTTAAAGCACTTAAGTTGGACATATTATTTGGAACTGATGTTGGATCATGCTCACCACAATCTTTGTAAACTTCTAATTGTAATCTCCAAAGTTGGTGGAGCTAAATTGCAAATTTGATTTCTTTATTTATATTATAAATCTTTTTCATTAGCAGAACTGGTGCAATTTAACTTATCAAAGCATAAAGTAGAAACTCTGAAGAAGATGCATCTAACCTTTGGAGTTTTGCTTGGACGATTGAAGTTTAAATGTAAAAGGTAAAGTTTCCTATAAATAGTTTGAGTAGTACAACAGTAGTTTTCTAAAATGAAATAAACTCTGGAGTTGTAAATTTCTTTATAGAATAAAATTCTTGCATAATAACTAAGATTTTATTTAGGAAAAAGAGAAAGAAAGGATAAAAAAAAAAAGCTTAGAAAAAATATATAAGTGATTGGAGGAAAAAATTTAAAGAAGATAAAGTCTATAGAAAGATAGGTTGAATGACCTGAAAAAGATAAAGTCTAAAGAAAGATAGGTTGAATGACCTGAAAATCACATTTTTTTCTATTTTAGTTTTTTGGCAATTTTTCTTATGTGTTATTTTCTTTCTTTTGTTTTGATAAATTCTCATGATAAAAGATACCAAGTAATCAAATTATTTTTGGGGCTTATTTGCCTTTTTTTTATCATCATTTGTTAATTCCATGTTTAAATTTTTCAGTAGTTAAACTTTTTTTTTATTTTTTTTACATTTAAAATAGAATCAAGTAAATACTGACTTTCTATAAAACTACAACTTCATGTAAGTCTGGACTTGACTCAATGATGTCTTTTGATTTAATTAGTTTAAAGATACTGCAACCTCTGTAAAGATGCAAAATTAACAAATGAAAAATAAAATGTTAGGTAACAATAATTCAAGATGTTGGGGGTCCAAGATTAGCAATCAATTATCCTTCAGTTTAATTTAGATGATCCAATTAAAAAGGGTTAAATTTGTTGATATTATATTGATAAATTAGTAAAGAAATTGAGTTAAATATTTTGATATTATATTGATTATTTAACAAAGAACTTGAGTCACAAGAGAAAATTATTTGCAGGAAAAAAAATATAATCCTTGATTTGTTGAACTAATTAATATCAAGGGATCCAAATTAGGACTGAAAGAAACAAAAACATATTGATAGGGTCGGAGAAAAAAAAATGATGTATTCATAAAAGTCCAAAACATCTAAATACTTTAGGAAATTTTCTTTCATATTCAAGCTCAATTATAAAAAGATAAAAATTATTTGAGTAGAAAAGGTGAATGATTAAAACAAATTAAGTAATATCAATAAGCAAAAAAGTCAAGAAATGAATAACTTTTTCTTGCTCATTTTCATTACAAATATTTACAGTACTTCTATAATCTAAAGTAATTCCATCTTATAGCTAAAATAGTTTATGTATAGCTTTGAATTTAAGTTTCTCTTTTGTTTAAAAAGTATATCACTTAGGACAATTATCATTTAACTTAGGATACTTTAAACATTTTAAAGGAATATCAGTTTTCATCATATCCCCCCTCCCCCCAATCCTTTATAGTTTTCTTCTCTTTGATAGTTTTCAAAGAAATATTTGACTAAAAATACAAAAAGAGTTACAATCCACGTGCAACGCACGTGTTTCTATGCTAGTAGCTTTAAAATTGACACCACGAAAAATAAGAATTGTAACTTGCAATAACTAGTGATCGTTGAGTTGAAATCCTTAGTGTCATATTTAACAGTGCTAAATTCAATACCCAAATTTGAGTCGCAACTTGAAAAGCCGCAGCATATCTATTAACAAAAAAAAAGGGGGGGGGGGGGGGGGGGGGAGGGGGGAAATCCTTTCGATCATTTTTGCCTTCTTTAGGCGTTACTGTCACTCTTCCACCAATGTCTCGAGTAAATATGTTATTTGGGGCTGTTTTCTTCACTCAGTCTTGTGCCGTAAGCAACATATACAATGTGCTATCAGGGAAAGTTGGACCTTCCTCTCAAGAAGGGGGGCAACAATAATATTGCTATTCTCGGATTACCTATTCTTGAATCCTACAGGCCTGCCATCATTCATCCATGACTTAGATTCATACCCGGGCGTCCTTGAATTGGTTTTAAATGAATTTTCAAATGTTGATAGAGCAGATTGTGTCCTTATGAACACCTTCAGCGAATTAGAAGAAAAGGTGACTACAAGATGTACATTTTCAGTATGCGTTTAAAATTAAACATGCGACAACAATTCTTGTCGAAACATAAGAATTGCAGAATTTTCGCTTCTCATTTATTTGCAGAAATGCATTTGATTAACTAATTTCCCTATGTCACTCTCAGGAGATAAATGAACTGGGGAAATATATTGCCGGTTAAGGCAATTGGACCAACTGTACCATCTATTTACTCAGACAAACAACTACATGGGGACAAAAGACTATGGTGTAAATGTGTACACACCAGAGAATGATGCTTGTATAAAATGGTTAAATGAGAAGAATCAGGGTCAGTAATATTCGTTTCATTCGGGAGTATAGCTGATCTTATAACTGTAACAGATGGACGAGCTGGCATTGGCCCTGCCAAAAGAGAGAAAAGAACTTCCTCTGGGCGGTAAGGACTTCAGAGAGAGCTAAGCTTCCAGAACACTTTCTGAACGAAACATGTGAGAAAGGGCTGGTGGTAGTTTCATGGTCCCCCCCCAATTAGAGGTTTTGTCTCACAAGGCAATAGGTTGCTTTGTTACGCATTGTGGTTGAATTCAACTTTGTAGGCTATAAGCTTGGGAGTTCCAATGGTGGCAGTACCACAATGAACAGACCGAAGCACCAATGCCAAGTACATTACAGATGTTTGGGAGAATGGTGTAAAGGCTATTGCAGACAAGAATGGGATTGTTAGTCAAGAGGAATTTGAGCATTGCATAAGGGAACCCATGGAGGGGGAGAAAGGCAAGAAGTTAAGAAGCAACGCTGGTAAATGGATGCAACTAGCTTTAGAGGCTATTGATAAAGGTGGAAGTTCTGATAAAAATGTCTCTGACTTTGTCACTGAATTGACAGCCAAATCAACTAATTTCATGGAGTGCTGATCATTGTAACAATTGGATATGTATCTTCTTTTTCTATGAATAATAACTATTGAGTGCCTTTTTTTTATTTGTCTTTAATCCTACCTATATTTAATTTTTGTAGAAACTCGTGCCCGGGCAAAAATGCATGCAAAAATGATAGGAAACTTTATTAGAATAAATCTATGCAGCTTTTCATTTGTCATGATTTATCAGTATTTTCTTGCATGACAAATGAATAATAAAAATATTTTTTTAGTTGTATCTAGTAAACGCATAATTTTTTAAAACCCCATTTCCTCGACTATCAAACCATGGCAATTGTGGCATCTCAAGTGTAATGATGGCTATATCAAAATATGCAGTGCTAGTGTTAGTATATTTGAAAATATTTAATTCATCAGTTGTAAATTTTATTCAAATGAATAAAGAATTCTGAAAGCGTCACTATTCGTCGCACGTGATAATTAATAAAGACAATCTTTTATAATCACAACAAAATCATAATCACATCGTCACCTTATATATGAGAAGCTAAAAAATTGTAAAAATATATCTGCGGGATAATTTGTGCAATTAAAAAAACAAGGATAAGAAAACTATGTAAAATTTACCACTAATTTTAACTTTTTAACCACGCAAGATTTTTTTTTTTTATTTAGTTTTTTGCACTTGAATGAAGACCCAAAAGCCGCTAAGCTCCGAAAGCATCTTATTAGCGCCGCATTGGCTGATCCACCCGTCCCGGCGCCGCCACCGCCGCCAATTCGGCAAATTGGGGGAATTTGAACAATGAGGTACAGATGAAATACATTTTTATTGCAATTGGTTCTACATTTTCCTTGTTCCATAGGCTTCTTATTGATGCATTTTTCGTTTAATATGATATGACCATTCACTGGTGGTTTTCTGGAGCTATGCTATTTGATCTTACCAGGGTTAGGAGTAGTAGTTCGTCGGTTGGAAACTTGATAAATGAATTTTCATTGTTTAAGATTTTGCATAGGAGATTAGTTGACAGGAATATTGCCTTTCTGATTATTCTTAAAGTTTCATGATTGAAATTTATATTGAATACTGGACTAGTTTCACTTATTTTAGGAGATACTGAGTGGATAAAGCGTTTATTTTGTGATTTAGGGGTTTCTTTTTTATCTCTAGATGGATATATGAATAATGACGTGTATGTGATCATTTTATCTTATTTTTTCGGCTTCGATATGGTTGTGAATTTAAATATTAGTCGAGATGCTGAGATTTTATGCTATCTTGTGTTAGTCGAGATTGTGAGATTTTATGCTACTGTAATTGAACTTTGTGAGTCATTAGTTGAAATGTGAACCAGTTTTGGCAAGAGGGATTTCTTATCTGGGATTGTAGAGCTTTTTTTAGTTTAATTTTGCGTCTGTAGGGGGGTCCTTCATGCGTTTTATGTATCTGCAGTAAGCTTCAGAGTGAGCCCCTGAAAGAAGCTATCTCTCAGATAAAGGATGATGCCAATGAGAAGAAGCGTAACTTTACCGAGACAATTGAGCTCCAGATTGGGCTCAAGAACTATGATCCCCAGAAGGACAAGCATTTCAGTGGCTCTGTGAAGTTGCCTCACATCCCTTGTCCAAAGATGAAAGTTTGTATGCTTGGTGATGCTCAGCATGTGGAGGAGGTATATTTGTAATCTCTATCAGCCGATGCTTGAGACGTGAAAATGATTATATTTGGAAATGTGTCTGAAGCAAGGCGACTCTGAGTTCTGAGTGATACAGTTCCCTCTTCTATTAGTCAAAATAGATCACATTTCTTGAGCACGAAAATACTGAAGCCATAGCCATCTCCAGTGGTTTTCAGCATGAATTTTTTAGATCTTGGTAATTTGGTGGTGTATTAGCCATACATATTTCAATGTCTTTGTTTCTCTATTCTTCATCTTCCCCGTTCTCGGTGTGTATCCTTGAACAGGAATTATCCTGGCCGCCACTTGCCAGTCTTATTTTTAAAAGCTTTAGAGCATTTGTGCAAGGCTGTAACCCTGCTTGTCATTGTGCCTGTTTAAGTGTAACCTTCATGCCACTAATTTACTAAGTTGGTGATGTGAAACTAACTACCAGCATGATACAGCATGTAAAAGGTCATTTAAATATCTGTGGTTTTCGTATTTAAATCCAATGTTGAGTGATATCAGTTGAAGATATGCTTATTCCTGAGTACAATATACACACACACACCACACTCGTAGGAGTTCATATTGGTCCTTTGTTGGCATGTGTTGAAGATGATATTTTGTTTATGTTATGCATATAGTTTCATTTTTGGGTAATCTTGCTAGATGTTGATTTCTTGCATGTCTGTTTGATATGTTCATTTCATATCAATATTTCACTGAGAGTCTGGTCAAGATCCACTCTGCTGTGTTCTTCTATCCTGAGATCAAGGTCATGTTTTCATTCCAATGCAGACAGAAAAAAATTGGTTTGGGGTATATGGATGTAGAAGGTTTGAAAAAGCTTAACAAAAACAAGAAATTGGTTAAGAAGCTTGCAAAAAAGTATCATGCTTTCTTGGCTTCAGAAGCTGTTATCAAGCAAATCCCCCATCTCTTGGGGCCTGCTCTTAACAAGGCTGGTAGGTCCGTTTGATAAGTACCATTGCTGTTGAAGTATGTTGCATTTATTAGTTTACTTTATGAGTGTGGCTTAACAAGACAGGTTATGACAGTAATCTTAGAATATATGTGCTTGAACTACGATTAAACAACAGATCTATTATAATTTACTACATGGGAAAAAACGTGCTTTGCTGAAGTTTTATGTTTTCCGCACCTTTCAATTTTGGTCAAGTAGCTGAATTGCGTTGCTAAGCTGGGAAGAAAAGTAGCATTTTGCTTGAGTTTAGATTTAATCATAATAGTTGGAGTTTCGATGAACTAATGTGCATGCTAGTATAGTGATATACATGTCTATTTGGAGCCAGTATTTGGTTTAGTAAAATTGGAGCCTGCTCTGGAATGGTCTCTTTGCGAACATGTGGAAGTGGAGTATTCCGGTTTGTGGTTTCACTTACGATTATATCATTGTGTATGGCATGTTAATTGTTTTTCTTTGTTTAATGTGATCCATTCTTGTCCCTATATATATCCCTGATTATAGGTTAAAGATCAGTATTCCTGCTGGATTTAATAATGCATAAACTGCTTATTGGTATTCGCTGATATTCAGTTGCACATCTATCATGGATATTGGTTGGAGAGGTTTTTGGTTTCTCCTCTTTTCTGTCCTTGATTTTCATTTTGTTTGAGCCTCATGTTATGTGTAAGTGCAGGCAAATTTCCTACCCTCGTCACCCACCAGGAATCTCTTGAGTCTAAAGTTAACGAGATCAAGACTGCAGTAAAATTTCAATTGAAGAAAGTGCTCTGCATGGGAGTTGCGGTTGGGAACTGTGCTATGGAGGATAAACAAGTGTTTCAAAATGTGCAGATGAGTGTGAATTTTCTAGTATCATTGCTGAAGAAGAATTGGCAAAACGTGAGTTAATTTCCACTCTTATCACAAATCAATACTTTCACGTTATTTTTTTAAATTCTTTTGCTGATATTTCATTATTATTCAATGCATTTGCATGTCTCTGATGTTCATTTATTTCAATTGCTCTTTTTTGATTTTTATATTCCAAGTACTCTATACATCAACTTGGGCAATTTGTTAGCTCTTTCGGCTGGTATTTTCCTGCCTCAAAGGGAGAATTCATTGATTCAGCTAAGTTTTAGCATCAGACAGCAATTGAACTTTACTTAATCAATTGGAATATTGTTTTTCCCCATGGAACAGCATTAACACAGTTTCCAGAATGGGACAAGAAGTAGAATATGAGAAATGCAATGGGGATATGATCTATAGAAACAAATGGGAATGTGAAATTAAGAAACAAATTAGAAAAATCAGGAGAATATGTAAAGCATATGTACTTTGCAATGGGGATAATTGAAGTCTTGTAACAGTTTTCCTTGAATTGGTGTATGTGTTTTTGGTGTTATATATATTTCACTATTTCTTTTTGAAGCCCAATTGCGAATGTTGATGATTTAGCTTTCTGCAAGATTGTTAGGTGGCTCTAAACACATGCCGCATTAAGCCCACAGCTATATCACATGGGTTTGTCCCACGTATCAGTGAAGGTTAGGATTTAGCTTTCTCCGTGATTCTTAGGAGGGTTATGTACATTTGTTGCATTAAGTGACGGCAAAATCATATGGGTTTGTCTACATCTAGTACTTGGTTTTCTTGTTTGTGATTTTACATGATACGGCCATTGTCACCACATAATAGGAATATTAAATTAATGCTTTGCTTTACCTCTGTATCTTATAATGTTTAATTCTTACATTTTATCTATTTGTTACTTGTATGTCAGGTGAGATGTTGTACCTGACGAGTACAATGGGTAAACCACAGCGTATATTTTAAGGAGACCCTTGTCACTTTGCTGTTTCTTCTGAGGAAGAGTTGTATGAGACTTTGAGTTGATGATATTCCATCTCTCTCTGCGAGGGAATTTTGTTTGGTTGGCTATTGGTTGTTGTGATTGTTTCAATGAACTTTTTAGTGTTACTAATTGGAATATTTGGTTTTTATCATGATCGTTATAATCATCTGCTGTTGTTATTATGCAAATTGTGGATTCAAAGGAAGAATCACTGCAAAATTCTGAATTAATGCCATTGATTTTCGGCATACCATGATCGATATGGAGCAGCTCCTATCCCCTCAGTGACCAGCCCTTTGTGCTCATCAACAAGGCACCAAGTATTTATAAGAATAATTTATGTTGCAAAGAAGACTTGAGAGCTACAATGAAGATTATATTATTTGGCCATAAAATGGTAGCTTTTGAAGTATACTTGAAGCCAAATGGTAACTAAATTGCAAATAAAGAGTTGTCTGTAAGGCCAAAGGAGCATGTGTGTTTCGTGCAAATGAAAAGTTGTCTGTGAAGCCAAGGAGCATGCGATTCATTCAAATTTTATGCATACTTTATTTCCATGTGTACCTCGAGGCCTCTTAACTTTTGACTGTTCACCCATGCATAGGGTTATCAATAAATTTGAATTTCAGTCCAAATTTGTCGGCAAACATATAAAAAGTAACATTTAAACTACAAATTTTTACACCCCAAATTAAGCCTAAGATGGGAAATAACGTACATTCCTATCATATATATTCCAATTAGAGATGACAATAACTTCAAATCACAAGTTATTGCAAAAATAAAACAAATTTAAGCGTGAACAACATAATTTCTTTCTAGAGTTTAATTTTATAACACACAATATATCAAAAATTCTTTATATACACGTTTTTTAATCAACTTTTTATATTTTAAACCTTTCTTACGTATTACATTTTAAAAATTACTATAATATTATTTTTCCCATAATATTCCAGATTACCCAATATAAATGGAGCCAAATAGACCTAAACAAACAAAATTTAGGTTGTTAAAATATTAGACCTACTTTCAGTTGGAGTTGAGTGGGTTAAGTTCCCCTTTTCCCTTCCCCCAATTGTCAAAAAAGAACAAATCCCACATCGAGAAATCTGGTTGTTAGGTCTCTAGATTTAAGCTTCTTCGGTCCCTCTAAAAGTTACCATGACTTTTGGAGTGGATTTGTGGGGTATAGTTTACGTCTAGTTACCATTCCTCCTTTCAGTTAGAGTTGAGTGGGTTAAGTTCCCCTTTTCCCTT